>WURT03178676.1:0-10304 GCA_009936505.3 Holothuria glaberrima | reverse complement strand
TTCCGTATCCTTTTTGTATTTCCTTGTTTTTTGTTCTGTAATTCTACAACATTTTAAAGACATTTTTAACAGTGTACGCGCCTAGTGTTTAGAAACTGGAATTAACTTACAGCCACTAAAAGTCGGTGAAATGAGGTTTTGAAGCTTACCGAGTAATTATGCGTCGCCAAAAGTGTGGAACATATAAACACCAGTGGGGCGGTTAGGCTACTTGTAGCCCTTAAGTTTTGTAACCCGCGTAAAGGCCCATATCTCGTGTTCTGAGGCATTTGCACCGCGATAAACATCGCAGGCACTCTAGCATAATTAGGGCTTGAGTTTTGAGTGACATTTGATTCAATATCAAGAAGAGAAAACGAAAACCAAACAAATAATTAATGGCAAAGAACACATTGAGCATTTGTTGTAGTTACTGCGTACATCTGTAGATATTAAACTATTCGACTTTACACAGACTCAGGCCAGCAGTCAGGGAGTCAGGGGAATGTGTACCCCGAGAAAAAAATTGCCCCCTTAAAATTTTTGAAAACAAAACTACTGTTGCCTTTGTAAATATTATTATATTTCACCCCTTAGAAATATTTCTTTCCCTTCAACATTTCTTCCGGCTGCGGCCCCGGCACGAGGGGCGAGAAAGCTATGAGCAGAAAATGTTTTCGGGGGGGGGGGGAAAATAAATGGAAATGCATTAAGGCAATGGTAATTTATTATCTTCTTGCGGCAAAAATTTTCTCAGGGTTCGTCCCCTTCCCCCTTCCCCTTGGCTACGAGCTATCCGCTAGCCTGCATATGTATAAATTTATTTATGAACTATCTTGTCTTTACTATCATTTTTAGATTTATGACCGAATCACCAAGATGGCTCATTACTCACAAGAAGTACGACAGGGCGCAAAAAGTTGTAACGCAAATATCCAAAATTAATAGGAAGGGGTCTCCAGCAGGATTAGTGTCTAAACTGAGAGGAATTGTAAGTAACAAAATAGGCACAATATTTTTAACATTCTTAATCCAGAAACGAGTAACTTGTCTGTAGAAGCACATAACGGTGACCAAATAACGGTTTAAGTGTATTGAGACACACCTTTTCCTACGAAAAACGTGTAAATGATCTCAAAATCGTGACTGGACAACGTCCCACCCCATCTCGCACAATATACATCTCCCGCCGGGACACTTCTCCTCCTGACAATTCCCAACTCTGAAAATTTCTCCTTTGGCAATTTCTACCCATAGCAATTCTCCCACCCCCTTAAACAAGTGGAATGGTCTGGGCTGGGAATTATCCGAGGGGAAAATGTCCGGGAAGGTAATTGTCCTTTAGCAAGAACTGTCCGGGACGAATTGTTCGGGAGGGGGTTCCAGGGGTAATTTTCAGGGTGGAAATTGTCCAGGACCCATCACCGCTTAAAGGGAATAAGCAGTCGCCCAAACTTACCTCGACAGATGACCTACAAGTTACAAATTTCGTCTTTTCTCGGATTGCAAGTATCTTTCATAACGTTTCAGAATATAAATGTGGCATTCTCAAGGTAAATAAAGGGTTTGTTTTGGATAAATTTCAAAATTCAGTTATGAAGTTTTTGTCCCATGATTTTGAGGAGCCATTCATAAATCAGGATATACCCCCAATTCAATGTGGGGAGACTGATGAAAAATTGGGAAGGTTACGGATACACATACAAACAGTATTCCGTATAGTATTGGCAAGCACACGGCCATGTATAAGTTTGTAAAAAGGAACGGCATAACACAAAGATAGTCCTACAGTATGTATGTATTTCTAGACCTAATATACAACTATGTGAGGCTGTATTTATTAAAGGGGCTCATTGAGTTAACATCGATTATTTTTGTGATGATTTTGAAGGGAACCACTGCATGACAGTGCTTCTAATTAGTCTCATTTTTCATGATTCACTTCCTACAGTTACTGAAAATGTGAGAAATTGTAGTTTTTCATGAAAGGGATTGCATATGATTACTACATAATGGTAAAAAGGGTGTTTAGTCACGAATTTGTAATAAATGATTTTAATCATTAATAACCCTATCATTGCCATTTCAGTTGTGGGTCAGATGTGCAGAATGTAGTAATTTGATCATTTACCATCAAGATGTGAATAAATCTCAACAGTTATGGAAAAAAATCATGAATTTTGTGAACCAACTCAATAAGCCCCTTTAAAGTTCACTGTGTGGAGATCATGACGCCAACGTGCCCATAGACCCTTTTCCAAATGGCATTTACAAAGGATTATGGAATAGAGATTTCTTATGCGCCGTTAGTGTCAATGAAATTATACAATGGCTGAAAACGACACAAACCAAACCTGACCCACAATCCTTTGTAGCTGCTATTTGGAAAAGGCTCTATGTAAGCAAATAGCAATATAAATATTAAAGGCAATATAGCCTATGCATGCAGTAAATACGGAGGGGTATGTTCTATATATTTCAACTACATGATGAACTTTTACATAAAAAATAACAAAAGTTTGGAAGCATAAAGAAAGCAAATTATCATATGTAATAATTTTAATTCACTTTTTGACAGGATGATGAGAAGGTCAAAGCCAAGAAAGCCAACATTTTAGACATTCTGAAGCATCGAGAGTTAGTCGGATATTCACTGAATTTAACCTACAACTGGTACGTACTATTACTAATAAAAGAAGGTTTAGGACAACTTCAAATAAAGTTGATGTAAGATAAACCTTTCTTTGATGCAAACTAAGCCGAACGGGTGCAATGATATACGGTAATGGGAGTGAAGACTGAAAAAAAACCTAATGCCGAAAGGAGATGAATACGTCCAGGTAGGGGTTGCGCCATGATTTGCCCGACGGTTGAAGGGAGGGAGTAGGGGTTCGTCAACGGGGGACCAACAAATCGCAGCCCCGGCAATGACGACGGATTGCCGAAATTAAGGGAACCACTAAAATTGTGTTTTCAAGTAAAAATGTAAAAACGTTATGGTTTTATTGAAAAAAAAAACGAAAATTTTGAATTTTTTGGTATATGGAGAAAATTTGGAAATTGAAGATTTGACGGGAGAATAGGTCCTCCTTGAATACAAAATAAAATTAAAAGGTCGGGCGACTGGTCGCCGTCCGGGAGGCATACTTTATCATATCCACTGAGGCTCCCCGATGAGAAACTGGAAAATCCCCCCTACCTGGCCAGCCTTCTACTTTCCCCACCCGGCGCCCCCAGGTCAGGTGTCAAGACGATGAAGTACTTTTAAAAGAAGCAATGGAAAATTCTTAACGTCACACCTTGTTCGGTTGTCTAGGTATTGCCGTTTTCATTATTTACAATAACGCCGGCAACTTTCCTTTTCTAGCAAGTCTTTTATGATGTCCTTTTGCAAGATGAACGGTTTTTCTTAAAATTTGATTTCCATTTATTTTGAAGGTCCAGATACAATTTGGATGATGATAATAAATTTTGCAAACTGATATCAACAATTACGTTCTATCATTGTAATGAGGCAAAAGAGCAACAAAACATTATAAAGAAAAGCAAACAGATCCACAGACAAAAAGTCAGAAAAGTAAAAACAGAAGCTAGTGAGCTTGGAAAATTGCAACTCCTCCTAAAAAGAGAATAGTAATGTTTCCACGACCAAACAAGATGAAAAGCCGGTCTTTTACTTTTGCTATTTATTTCTTTTTGCATTGAGTGAACAGCTAAAGTGTATTTAGCTTTATTTAAAATGTTGTAACCAGGCCCATGTCGACGAAATCTCATGGTAATGGAAGCGGTGGCAGGATACAATGGCAAATTAGGTGTAAATCTGTACATGAACCTGTGTTGGTGGGGGAGGGGATATGCGAACTTCCTGTATTGCCCCTCTCTAAGCGCCGGTGTGGTACATTTTATGGGTAATGAAGGTATACTTCAATAGTAGCCCCCTGTGAAACTGAAAATTGCAGTGAAAATTCAAACTAGTCATAGTGTTAAATTTCGGTGGTATCGGTCGCAACGAAGCAACTTTTGCATACGGCAAATCCAACGTCGTGCGTGCAGTGAGCTTCACAGTTTTGCAGCCAAAAAGACGTTGTGTGAAGACAATGCATAAGGTTTATAGTTAGCTATCCTGTCAAAAGCTACGAATCCTTCCGCTTTCTATTTTTCCACGATCACATTGTTCACAATTTTCAAAACATTCTGCGTTTTGAGTTTGTGGTTGGAAGTTAGGAACTAATAAACACACTATGACTGTCAAAAACCAAAGTTCACAGTTATAAAATTATGTTATACAAGTCAGACACATTTTCCCGAAACATCATATTCAGAAGGCCTACGGAGAAAAGATGGGAGTTGTCACAGTAACATGTATTACATACTTCTTAATGTTAAACAACCTACCAGCTATTTTCAGCAATAATTACACATATGTTTTCAATAAGAACATGTACTCAGTCTTTGTTTTACAGCATTTTGCTGCTTTGACTTAACTTGTATACCCCTACATCACATTATTCACTTTTAATGTAAAAACTAGAGATACGGGGCTCTTAACATTGAAACATTATTTTTACAATAGTAAATGTCATGTAACCATGGAAACATAAGGGGAACAATTTAAAGTACCTATAACATTCGTTGTCATATAGCTTAAATGAAATATGGGCTAACGTTGACATTTTAAACTTTTAAAAATGTTCTTAACACTATGGAACTCCTTATGTCTCACCGCAACCGAACAACTTCTTGGGTGCCTGATTTTGAGGGACGTCACAGCTGTCGATTTTCGGAGGTTTGATTAGTTCGATTAGGAGTAGATTCGTGAGCTGAATTTACACAGTGAAGGATATAGGCTACGAGAGAGCACGTTGCATCTAACTGTTAGTTCCTCGATACGGCTTTAAATAAAACTTTACAAAACGGGCAGTTGTAAAGTCACTAATCAATCCCGTAACCATACAATGTACTGAAGGGGGGGGGGGCGAAATATCTTTCATGGGGCTTAATGTATTAAAATGCATATGACAAACGGTAATATAAAATTTAACAGGGGGCATTTTCTTAGGGGGAGGCGCCCCACCCTCACCCAACGGATGCTGACAAAGAATATTGCTTAATTTCGCTGAGAGGGGATACCATCTTTAATTGAGTGTAAAAATGATGTACTTGTACATTTTTACCGTATGTGATAGACTTACTAATGTACTACCAAACTGTATCTTATTTTGTTAGCCAAACTTTCTTCCGTCAAGTTCACTGTATATAGCCTAATGATTTTAATCTGCATCCTTTTAATCAGGTTTGGAAATGGAATTTTTACTTTGTAATACCTTATTAAAGAAATATTTTCCAGCCAATGCATATGCCAGGTGTATGAAGCGGGGATACGGGAGAAAAAGGTCCTCCACCCCCCTCGCCAAAATGCCAATTTTCAGAGCACTGGCACTTTAATTTACAGGACAAAATTCCTGTAACGGTTTTAAAGTAGTTAAAGGGCGATGGCAGCTCCCCCAAGTTTATTTTCAAAAGTTTGCTAAATTTTACAAATCTCCTCTTATTTTGCTCACAAGTATCTTTCATTGTTTCTGTATACAAACAAAGAGTTTTTCTGCATGAATTTAACAAATGAGTAACAAACAAATTGTCACATGATTGATGAGAGCCATTCCTGAACTAGGATGACGGGGCACGCTTATTCCAATTGGAGGGACTGCGTTTTCACTTTTAGGAAAATTCCAAGACACATGTACTTCCCCCCTCCCTGTGAATGCCCTCCATGCGTCTGTGTTCCAAGCTTCGGACAGATAAAACCGCGACGTTCATTTAATTAGTGAAGGTTCATTTTTGATGCACTTTCTACTCACATAATTTTCGTCGGGCGATTGAAAGTAATCCCAATGTAAATGAAGTAATAAAGATTCCTAAACATTATTATGAAAACAACTATTGAGATACGGAAATATTATGTCATCTACCGTATCTAAATAAAATCATCTGCGACCGGGCATAATTTAGCAGTCTAAAGGCTGAATGGTAGGCGACGTTCACTTTGGAGTCCCTTGTGGGTATGTGGCTCGGCCAGGGGAGCAGAATTCATTCACGGTTTTGTGTGCTTTACGCCCTTCTGACTGGGTCGTTGGGACTTGAAAAAAAATTGAAAGATTTTTAGACTATCTGACAATTGCAATTGCTTTTCAACGGGATCCCTGTTTACAGAGAATGCAAACCGTTTCCGTTTCTCCCAGCAGGCTCGTAGTCAAGAAGGGCCTAGGGGGGAGCCCCCCTTGAAAATTTCTTCGCTCCCTAGAAAGTTTTCACGTTGCAATTGACTTAATACATGTTTACACATTTGGCCCCATGATAAATTTTTCGCCCCCTTCAGTACCTTGTCTGGCTACGGGCGTGTCTTCCTGTTCCAGGTTTTAACTATATTTGTTTGATACTCAGTCTCATTCATGTGAACTGCCACACTCCATGCAAATTCCCCTGGAAACGGTGCAGCCATGAACTTTAATCGCTCGTGAGCTATGGCATTGCAAAATTACGATCATGTTGAGTTCTATGTTTCATTAACTTAAGTGGTGAGATTTGAATGATACTGCATTTACATGAAACTTTTTTCAAAGGGAACTGAAGAATTCTTGCGTCCGTGCAAACAAATCTGAAACGGCAATATACATGCTAGATTGTAGAGATCATGGCTTACAGTATACACAATCGGAAGTTTTAAAATGATACCACTTCACAACTAGCACGAATCCGAATGTCGTAGAAAATAAACATAAACTGGGAAAGTCGTGCTCCAATGTTACCTTCATAGCAGGTTTCGAATATATCCTCCTCTTAGTCTTTTGACGCACATACTCTAACACCTGCGAACATTGACAGACATCATCCAATTTCGCTATATTTATGAACCCAATTTGATGTTACCTCTTGACTGTTGATTGGTTTCGATATATGAATATTCATATTGCACGACTAAGCTTCCTTCTGAAACGTTCTGCGACCTACTCACTTTTACACAGTTGGTCAATGGGAGAAATCTTACACTAAAACCCCTTTGACGTTGGTCGTCTTAACAATATGGTAATCAGACTTGCTTTAGTCGATTTTTGGTTGAATATTTATGTGTCGTGTTTGTTGAGATCGTATATATGAACAGTTAATAGCGTATTGTTTTAACGCAGTTTCATGAAGTATTCTTGCGAAAGTTCAAGGACGTTGGTATTACGAGTGCAGCCAAAAAAAAAAAAATGTGCGGAGTAATACACGTCCTCCAAGCGGGCAGGCCCCAATAGGGAGTCGTCAAGGGCTATGTGGACAATGTAACCCCTGCGTGTCCAGGGCCGAAGCCTGAGCAAAATCTCCAGGCTGCCAGGGGGCAGTTCATGATACTATCTTTAAGCGAGAAACTCATTATTGACGTACCTACGATACTTCGCACCAGGGCGGATCCTTCCTTTTAAAACCATACAGGTGTGCCTCTCTGGGTGAGGGGTAATAGGAGTAACACCCTTTTCCTAAAGTAATTCTTTTTCAGATAGGTATCTTAGATGCAAAATGGTGCTATCTTTGGTAATGATTTGAACTGGTTTTATACTAAGAAGCTTTTTACTAAGTGAATTCATCTTACTTCTGGCTGGGTGTAAGAATAACTTCCTTTTTTGTTTCAGTGTCGTGCCTAGTACCACTCCGCGTTGAGAATTTTTTTCTTATGTAAGGTGCCATTCATGCAAAAGGTGCTACCTTTGGCAAAAATTTTAACTGATTGTGTGATCAAAAAGTCTCATTGTTAAGTAAATTTTCAGCTGCCTGTGGCATATATGGCACCCCTTTAAGACGGGTACCCGGGTACCCGGGATGTTCCCCCATAAGTACCAGACTGGAATGCCACCATCAACTGGCATACAATGCACCGCTTCCAAGAAAAGTTTTATCAAATATACCTCACTCAGGTTCCAGAACTGACACTTTCCAGACCTTAATTCTAAAGATTTGTTATTTTGAGAGTTTATGCTTTAGACTGTTAGAAGTTTAAACTTCTTGAAAAAAGAAAAAAGAAAGAAGAACCAAAAAAGAAAACAAGAGGTAAAAAGAATCAAACAACTTTGTAGGGGAACAGGACCTAACGCTTCTTGGAAGGCTCACTGATTTTAAAAGGATATTCTGGTAACCAAATTTGAGGTGTGCAAAAATTGCAGTAACTTTCTGTAGTAGAAAGTGAAAACCCCATCTTAACAACATGTTGCCTTTGAAGATACTAATTTCTTAAGTAATGCTACCGTACTTTTCAAGCTTCCGCAGTGCATAATGGGATCATTGGGATGTCATCTGGGCAAACGGAACAGTATCAGCCTTGCATTTTTCAGATCTGGCAGCAGTATGGCGTCGGAGTAACACCACAGCTCGCATCGCTCTCCAAACTTTAACGGATTTTTACCTTTTCGGGGTGTCATTTTGTTTCCTAAGAATTGTAAGTTGCTGATTTCATTGCTATCATTAATTCGTGTAATAGAAAGATGCCCCGCAAGGCTGAAAGTAAAAACAGGCCAAAAGCTGATCAAGCTACCCTATCTCAAACGGTATTACGTGGCAGTAAGTCTGAAGCACATAAACAGGTGCCTGACCGTGACGTCACTGTCTCTGAGTCTGAGACTGAGGATATAGGCCTACTAAAAAGCCTGAACTCTGATGTATCGAAAGGTATGAGAAGTATAGAAAAAGACGTTTCTAATCTCCACAAACATGTAAAGAGCATTGAAACAAGCTTTGAGGATGCTATCGAATTCCTTACTAAACGTATAGATGACTTGGAAAAACGAGATGAGGAAAATGAACGTCGAATTCAGGCTCTTGAAAATGAAGTAAAAGACCTGAAGAAAGTTGATGCTACTCAGGCAGAGCAACTCAATATCCAAGAACGTTTCTCTAGAAGAAATAATCTCCGTATTATAGGATATCCTACACAAGAGAACGAAAACTGTATAGAAATAATAAAGAAGATCATTCAAAAGATGGGAGTTCCTGACGTACATGTTGTAGAGAGTGCCCACCGTGATGGAAGAGCCTTTAATGGTAAACCGAGACACATCCTCGTTAAGCTGTCTTTTTACTTAGATAAAATTGCAGCGCTTAGTAAACAACGACAAGATCTCCAGGATGAACAATTTTATATCACTGATGACCTTACTAAACAAGATCTGTAGGAGAAACGAAAATGGAGACAACAAGTCGCCCAACTCTACAGTGAGGGAACAAAACTACGTTTTATTGCAGGTAAAGGGAGAGATTCTGCAGGAAAACCCTCTCAATTTGATCAGTCCAGTTAGTCGTTTTATAGCCCTGTGAAAAGGACGCGATATGACATTTGTTTCAATGGAGAACGATGATTCGCTGATGACTATCCATCTCTAGTTTCCTGGGGTTAGCTATACGCCGGATTTTCACAATAGGCCATCTTTTGTGTTGTGATGGCCTTGTGTCAACCTTTGTTTACACCGGTTGACAAGACATTTCTTTTTCCTTTGTTTCTCTTTCCCTTGTCTCATTGTGGGTACTACATGGATCTCTGTGTACGTTGGAAAACTGACACTTCGAAAAAGGACATATGTAGGTATTCAATACTCTCTATCCATATTTCATAATGACAATTGTTAAAGTATGCTCATTTAACGCTAGGGGTACTAGTTGCTCTCGAAAAAGAAGAAAACTTTTTCTCTTTTTGCATCGACGTAATTACGACGTTATTTTTATCCAAGAAACCCACTCAAGCCCCCAAGACACCCGATATTGGTTGAATGAATGGGGCGGCGGCATTATTTTTTCACATGGCACTCACCAGTGTCGGGGAACAGCAGTACTTTTCAACCCTAGATTTACGGTTTCTTTACAGTCAGAAATAACAGACGAAAAATGGACGATATATCATTTTATTACTGAGCATTGACAACACAGAGGTATGTTTCGCGAATATTTATGGCCCTAATATTGACAATCGTTCACCCTTTTACACTATTAAAAATCATTTGAGGAATCTTAACTGTAACCTTATTTGAGGTGGTGACTTTACCTTCGTCATGAACACCAATTTGGATAAAACTGGTGGTGTTCCTCGAACGAATTTTTCAGCTCGCTCGGTAGTCTTCAGTAAAAAACTCCAAAAAGGCCAAATAGAGCCATCACGGAGCACACAATCAACAGCCGATAAGCCAGCAAGGGAGACACAACCACCACAAAAAGTGAAAAAGTGCCCATTTTATGTACAAGACCACAAAACCACAAAGTAACGAGTGCAAGTAAAAGCAAAGACAAGGGTCCTAATGAGTTGA
>WURT03178665.1:0-10304 GCA_009936505.3 Holothuria glaberrima | reverse complement strand
TCAAATATGAACACAAAACTGTATTTTTCCAACACCTTAAGATAGCATTTTACCAGTGACTGAAAGAAATGGGATATAACATAGCATTATTCCGAATAAAACATATACAGTATACATCATAGAAACCTCAATGCATTTTTGCATTCTGGTTAAGACTTCTGTTTTGTTTTTTCTATTGTTAAGTACAAGTGATCCCCTCCACATGGAAAGAAGTTTTGGGAATTAGTGGTTTCCTTTTCATATAAAAACCTTTGCAATTGTCTGTTGTGTTAGAAGTAGTAGGATGCTTCAAAACTTTTTCATGTTGAAGTCTTCAAGCAGTTTTGCCTAAGTTTCATAGCTATTAAGTTCAAATGGGGAAGTGGATGCCATGTTTTTTATGCAGAGCACAAGGCCACATCCTCAGAGGCTTAGGCCTCACCCTGTAAGTTTTTAGGTGAAGCTGGGACCACATAACTTTATGCAGATATGATTTACCATGCCAAATCTTAAATAAAACTTCATTTAATATTTATGGAAAAATGCACTTCCAACATTTTCAAAAATGAATCTTTCCTTTTGTTTCAAAGGTGTGCCTTTTCCTAAAAATTTCATGACCATTGCCAAAACAATCCTGAAGCGCCTTTTCCGAGTGTATGCCCATGTATATCACCAACATTTCACTGACATCAGATATCTGAAGGAGGAAGCCCACCTAAACACTTCCTTCAAGCATTTCATCTTCTTTGTCCAAGAATTCAACCTCATCGACAAGAGAGAACTAGCACCACTTCAGGATTTGATTGACAAGTTGCTTGTTAAAGGTTAAAGGTCACTTTAGGAACAATGAAGAGGAAGTTCACTGTAATGGGGATCTTTGGAATGTAACCACCTTAATGAATTCATGGTAAATATGATGATCCATGGCTTCATTTTGAAAGATTGTCCTAGGATGTATCTGAGAGTTAGCTGCAAGTGTTGGTTTTGCATAATTTCATAGGTTCATCTAGTTTAAGTGTCCCTGTCTTATGAGAGGAGAAGATTTGAAAGAGCGATAGAGGTTGGTGAATATGCATGGACTGCCTTTGTTAGGATAAACATAGGTTGCATGAACAACTCCAAAGCTCTGTCCCATACACCACGCATGATGATGGCATCACCTGTGTGGTTTTACATCATAAAGGTGATGTAAGGCAAGATGAGATACAAGGGAGCAGTTCTGTCTTCATTAATGCTTAACAGCATTTTGTGACAAGAATATGCTACAAGAATGGTTTATATGGCTTGGATAATGAGTTATAGGGTACCATGACTTGGTCAAGGGATATTAAGTCTGAAAGGGTGTAATACAGAGATTCTAGGTTGTCTGGAAATAAGCTTAAAATGCATGTTAATAATATATCTATGTTATAACTAGTGTGATTATGTCACAATGCTTGATGCATAAGGAGAAGAATTTTCCATATTCAAATTCAGAGCCTTAGTTTAAATCAATTTTCACCTTTACTCTACACACTTTATTTTTGTGAAGAAGTCAGTCATATGGGAGAGTAGGTCTGTGGGATCCTTCAGATCATTCCAGTAGTGTTCTAAAGAATTGTCGTTGCTGATAATCTTTTGTATACATGATATTGTGTTCAGGGACTGTAGAGGTCGTACTAAACTATGTTATGGATTAAACAGTACCCAAAAAGATGAAAAAAGTACTAAAGGTATTGTTATGTAATTAGAAAGTACAACAATACTGTATATTTTTTACAATAGTTTCCCTTGAGAAGTTATACAGCGACACAATATGAGAGCATTGTGGACTTGAGATCCAAGGAGTGTTGGTTCAATATCTGACTAGATTGTTGTGTCCTTAGGCAAGAGGCATCATTCATTGCCGCTTACCACTCGGGAGTGTAGTGGATACCTGAGACTTGAAATTATCAATGGTCTCGATATTTGTTGCTGCAGCACTTCAGGTATTATCTAGGGAATAATTTGGAATAATTTGTCCTTTGGAAGGGGTAATAAATATGTGCTGTGCATTGAATTAGGATAGGTATCAGAGTAATGTGAAATGCAAAAATGACTTTTCGGTGTGATGAGTTTCACCTACATGTTGGTGCCCTTGTGGCAGTAGAGTTTATACACTGTTGTACATGAGCAACTGGCAAGTAGAAAAAACTTTCTTAACATAGGTTGGATCTCATTTCAGTTAAATGTTGGCATCAAGTTTCTGTTGCTACTGTTAGCTAGGTGTAACCTTGAGAAGTCATTACATTGGTGATATCATTCAGAGGTCACTAGCTTATTGCCATAGTGACTAGCACATGCTCACCACTTATGTTACTGTGAGCCAGGTTTTATATTACGGTTCAGCAAGGTACAACCATTGTACAGCCTACCAACTGATCGGACAACCCACATTTTGGAAGAGGGGTCAATTTTGTGTGTGATAAAACTGAAAAGGTTGGCAATAGCTAACAGTTATTGGATATCACAAAGAGCAACATGTGACTTTGTTTTTTCCACATCAGTGTGGCTAATATTTATGTCTGTAGTGTTCTGGCTTTAATACTTCTTCAGGTGTGTTTAGGGAACGGAGCTAGCATAGGCAAAAGCCCTGGCCATTGCTTCAGAAATGAGGAAGCTAAAGGTATTGATATGCATTGTTTCATGTTTGACTCAGCTTGTCAGACTGAAAGAAAAGCTTGTTATTTCCAAAGATTTACTTATATTTTCATCTACATTCTTGTAAATTACACAGATATACCATATTAGCATGAATGGAGTATTGATAAAATATTTACATTTTTGACTTATAGTTATTTATTAATAGTACTCAGTGCTTTGTACATAGAACTCAAAATTATTTTAGATGTTTTATTTTATTGTTTTTTTTTTTCTTGATATTTTAAATTTATGATACTCTGGTTCTCAGAGTGGAGACTTTCCAAAAGATATGAATGGACTGCTTGATTAGAAATATTCTATGCATGAATGTTATCTCTGAGTCAGAAGTACGTGAAAATGGATGTCTTGCTTTATGTCACTTCAAAAGAAGGTACTGAAATTAACTGGAAGAGTTCTCACTTCTTTAGAAGGTGCTGTAATTAACTTGCAAGTACTTGGTTATTACCTCATGAGCTGTTTGGTGGGATCTGAAATGATGTGGAGTATCAAGGATCTATGCTGTTTCTTACCGCAAATGTGGAAAGTTTTTTTTGTTTGTGTTTTTGTTTTTGCTTTTTGTTGCAGTAAGATGCAAATGAAAAGAGCAGGGCCTCAAAAGCCCAATGGGGGACAAGGAAGTGGATTTGGGAGGGCAGGGGTAAGTTACAGCACTTCAAGTACAGAAGAGTATTAAGAGTGAAGGGAAATACTTTAAAAACCCACCAGCATATGCATCTACTATTCTTGTGCATAGAAGCTAATTAAACTGACCCCAGGCTTTTGAGGTGGGCAGGAATGCCCCCTGAAAAATGTTTTGTCCCAGGAAGATGTCTCTTCACCATAAACACCTTTTTTGGTAGCAGGCCTGACTGACTCACTTTAAGGCCCCTGTGAAAACCGACTTCACTATACTCAAGTTGTTTCCCACATAAAACCTCTGTTGGCTTTTTGAGGTATAGATGTATTCTCAGAAGAGGGTGAGGAAGCAATAACTTACAAAGGAATTGAACGAAAAACTCATCTGAAGGCCCATCACAGCTGACTTTTCCAGTAAATTAATTTTCAGCATCTCTGCCAGTACTGTGGTAGATAGAGGTGGTTCCTGCCGGTATGTACAGTACTTGTCCAAACTGCACATTTCACATAATCAAAATGCAAGCACAGATCCACAGAGTGTCTGCCATTCTGTTCAGCAGCTATCAGCTTTTGGATGACAAGTGAATAGTATTTGAAGTAATAAAGTTTGACATTTTCTGTGTGAGGACACCTAGGCATTGGCCACTTCAACATGGACACCTATGACAGCTTTCCTCATAGAACCCCTTCACCCTCTCCACCCACCTGGCAAAGAAATTCCTCAACACATCTGTTTCTGTCATGTCAGTAATATAGGAACATTTTTAAATTGAGTCTGGCATTCTAGGAAATGGTATTTTTTTGTCCTAAAAGACTGCACAGTTCTTACAGTACAGTTGATCATACTTGTGGTATATACTTATTCTGCAGAACAAAGGCAAGGCTCTTCTGTTCAAGTAGGAGTACAAGTCTTGAGTACTAATACCTCAGTACATGTGTTTTACTTAGGTACCAACAGTATCCTTGAATAATACATACAGTACACAGGGACTACATGATAGCTCTCAAATTGCATGAAGAAACTGTTCTTCTAAGGGTTGTAACATCCTCCTTCTCTGCCTGATTACATCTTATGGCCTCAAGGAGGAAATGAAGCACACTACACAGACACAGTGCTGCAGTCAGCTTTCACATTTAAATAATTGATTGGCAGTACCTGATCTACCAAAATACACAGAAAAGTTATGTAATAGGTTTAAGCCAGCAGGCCGGTCAGGTAGGTGTTAATTGGTTCTTTACACAGTGTGAGCACAATGATAGAAAGATTGCTTGAAGACACAGATCAGGTAGCAACGTCTGATACCAGATATACCCCATACCGCCTTTGATCTGATGAGGTGTCTTTGTTGAATTTTTAAGGACCATCACAGCATGTGTGCAGAAGTCCTATCAGTTCTTGGAGTTATTTATTCAAGTTTGCATTATATTATCTTGTGAGGTGGCCTAACATGTTAAGATGTTTATTATCAATTTTGTATGCAAAATGAGAGTACTACTAATAATGATTTGCTTTGTTTAGCATTACCATGGAAATCCGTGTAAGAGCATATATATTGCAAGGAAGTGACTTAAATTAATGTATAGCATACATACTTCATTCACTTATTGTTCGTTGTATCTATTCACCGACAGTTCCATGATCATCCCATTTAGTGAAAAAGTGTGCCATCCTTTTTTGTGCAGGTTTAATAAATATTTTATTCTACACTTTTATCTCCTTAAAAATACAGGCGTGAGCTTTTTCCACGAATTCTTGGATTTCCGTGATTTTTTCCAACATTCACTATTGTATATTTTTGATTTCCGTGATTATTAGCAAAATTTCATTGCAGCAGAAAATCAGGAAAGCATGGTGTCTTCATATGTGTTTCCACATATTTTGTACGCAACACACCACAGCTAGAAATACATTCAATTAACAGCATAATTTCAATACCCCTTTTCCTTGTCATACTGTATTATGGCTCTGTAGTCACATTGTATGTACTGCTTAGACTTAAAAGTAAAAAGTCAAAGTGGAAGCAAAGTCATATCCACTCTGTGCTTTTATACTCATATTAGTGTGTATTATACACATATTAGATGAGAAAGTACATAGTGCTTTCTCATGTAAACACTGATATGTTTTGAAGTTAGTATGTGGTAGTAAGTGGTAGAGCTCATGGGCTCCTGGGATGAGGAGTGGGATAGCTGAGGGCTGCAGCTTGTGACATTTTCTCATTAAGGTTTCTGGCAGATGACTCACTCTTCTCTCCCTCACCCTCCCCCACACCAACCCATGGAAAGTAGCCATGCAGTACGATATGCTTATGGGAGTGTTAGCATGGAATTATGGAATTGATTTCAGCAAAGTGTTGCCTCCTTGGGTATGCTATCTATATAATTCACAAAGCTTGCTTAGAATTATAGTCCTTTCTTATTTTTATTTGTATGGTTCAAAAGTGCATGCAGTGTCTTACTTATGGTATATTCTTTTTATTACAACTCTTATTTTAAAGTCGTGCTGCTAATTGCTTTAAAGCTGTGGTTCCCAACTATAGCTTCAAAACTGCAGTGCTCAGGGTACAAAATATAATTGCAAAAGTGTGTTTTAGGAGTTGGATATTTATGTTGTCAGTGTGTGGGAGAGTGGGACAGAGTATGCCCAAGAGCATGTAAATTAAGGATTTGGAGGATTTAGCCGTAATAGGGTCGATAATAGGGTCAAGAACCACTGCTGGAAACATATTTCCCTTGCTTTCTCTATAAGTAAAACTTCCTTTTTTTTAAAGGGCTCATTGAGCTGATATTGATTATTTTGTGACTAGTTTGAAGTCAATCATTGCATGACACTGTTTCTATTTTGTCTCATTACTCATGTATCACTTCCTATAGTTACTGGAAATTTAGAGGAATTGAAGTATTTGTGGACAGGGGTTGAATATGATTAACACCTGATGATAAAAAGGTGTCTGGTCACAAATTTCTAATAACTGATTTAAATTGTTTATTTAATCATTAATTTTAATTGTGTGTCAGATGTGCAAAACCTCTTTTTGATTATTTACCATCATTATGTGCATAAGTTTCAACAGGTTTGAAAAATCATTAAAATTATGAACCAACTCAATAAGCCCCATTAAATATTCGCAAGTATCTTAATTAATGGAATGACATGGTAGAAATCATTGTGAAGTGCAGATATTTATTATTCATTGCTTTCTGAAAACTTTGCACCACATTTATATTTCAAAGTTTGAGGAGTAGTAATTATATATGAGAGTGAGAATGCTAGAAATAATCCAGAATCCAGAAGATTAAACGAAGAAAAAAAAGGAAATGGGGTGAAAACATTATTCAGATCACTGATTTGTAAGTTAGCCAAAGTTTTGTATAAGAGAGAGAGCATGGGTTAAGGCGTCATACATGTTCCTAAGATAGGTACCTGCAAGGTAACTTAGGTAAGCTAAGGGACTACGCATGACAGACCCTTGATGTAGAGGTCTGAGGGTCGAGAGGTTGGTCAGTTAAGTCTGTTGTCCTTTCAGGGACTTATGTTGTCCTTTCTGGGACGTGGCTCCTGTGGAGAGCAAATCTACTTAGGGAGTAATGTTTTGGTTTTGCCCCTTGGCTCTTTGCCAGAGAGTCCAGGGGACTTTGGAAAAAAGCTGGGTTACTCAGGTAGGCTGTGGACTGAAACTGCCTCAATGGGTTGAAATAGGGTATCTTTCTGTTGGCTAACTTGTTGTGTGGGCACATTACATACTGCAGCTACCAAAGGGATTGTCCTAGCTAGACAAGCTATCATTGACCCAAGGTAATGTGTACAATGCCTTTGATAAGGTTTTGCCTCCTAGCCATTCTGTTGTAAAACCTCTCAGCTGCCTTTATACTAGATCTAGATTTAATCTTGCTTTGGCAACATCAGTTGCTGAAGATTAAAGACAGACAAGATGTTTTGATTTTTATCTGGGCATAAGGCATATGACCATAAGGGTCACATGTATATATCCTCTTCAATATGTCATCTTTATAAGGACAGGTGGACAGGATCCAAATGGAGTGCGAAAATATTATTAATGCTGGGTCAATGAAAGGCAGCCGTCTCTTAGGGTTCAATATGGTTGGTCTTAATGGAAGTCTCCTTAGCTTTAAGCCAAAATGAGAAATGAGCACCACCCCCCCCCCCCCCGTATTGAAAAGACATTTAGGCTTGGGGAGTTTCTTAATTTGTATTCTTTTTCATTTTACATCCCTCTGGTGCCATAAAGGTTCTTTGTTCCTCACAGAATCCCAAATATTTTCAGAGCACCCTACTGATGGGCACTGACCATGTGCCTGGAAACAAGATACCTAAGTCTTGCTTTAAAATCTTCATTTGAAGGAAAAAATATAAATGATAGCTTTACAAAATATTTTTCTTTGCTTTTATTTCATGTTATCAAAATAACAGTTTTTAGCATACAGTGATGTAATTATTTGTACTGTTTATTAATTGTAAAACTGGGGGAAACCATTTTACTATATTTTGAAACCTATTCTCTACTTGAGAGCACCCCTCCCCCCAAAAAAAACATGCATGACACTGTCACCATTACAGATGAGGTGATATGTGGGCCAAAAACCATATTGAGTTTCAAGCACCAGTGGAAAGAACAGAAGACTTACTTTTGAAACCTAAATCCTGGGTATGTATATGATATTCCTTTATTCACAGATTGGGTTATATGTCCAAATTTCAGTAAATTAGCTCATCAAGAAACTAAATACCTAAATTCACTGTAGCACAATTAGCACACAGGTTGACATACTTATCTTCTGTAGTTCGTCACATATCACGAAAAGTGCAAATTGCAAAAGAAAATGAAAATAGTTGTTAATGCGAAAAGTTATTTTAAAAAAGATAAAAAAAATCAACCAGAAGGGGTATTTTACATGTTATCTAAAACTACAGACTGCAATAGTGAAATAAAGAGAGTAATCCAGCTAGTGCAGTGAGGCGACTTTCAGAGGTGTTCAGGGGGTTTGAGGATCACTGCGGTTTTCTTGTTCTGTTGATTAAATGAAGAAGAGACGTGAATTCTGGTAGATTGTAAGCAAAAGTTATTCGCAGTGAAACCGTTACATAACTTATCTTTGATACACGACAACTCACGGAGCTTGTGAAATACAGCAGTAATAGTGATAATTTATACTCTGCATATTATCCACCTTTGCGGGGTGCTCAAGGCGCAAAGAAAAGAAAAATGAAGTAAAAATCAATTACACCAAATCAAGGGAAAGCTCGTGTCATGAGATGGGTTTTAAGGGGTCTTTTTTTAAAAAGTGAGATGCTGTTACAGGATTTCAACTCCAGTGGGACTGAGAGTGCGTTCCAAAGACGAGGGCAACTACATGAAAAGACCTTACACCCCAAGAATGTTCTAAGTCTGCGGGCCATACCGAAGATTTAAAAATGGGACCGACTGCCATTGTGCTTGGTGCTCAGCATAAGCAATGGAGTAGGGAGAACAAGCCAGTGAGCCACAACTGGAAAAAAGGCCGTGGCCGGCTCGACTTAAATTGGTTAGAAACTGGGCCGTAAAATCTCATCTAACAAACTAACGTACAAATGAGGTTAACACTAAACAATTGACAATTGCTGTAAATTTTAAAGGTTCCATGTCAAAAATAGGAACTGAACTGTTAATTCGTGCATTTTATGTGCAACTAGAAAGCATTAAAAGGATAATAATTTTTCACATGCAGGGCAAAATTTACCGTTAGGCAGTAGGCGGCATAGGCCTACATTCTTAGTTGAACCCTCCTCCCAAAATAATTTTAAAACTAAAGAGTTACATGAAGTAATCAAAAACTGCATGATGTCTTACCAACTGGAATGTGACAGAGGTGTCCTGTAAAATCTTTCGGGCACACACAGGTGAAGTTATGGCTAGTACTGGCACAGGAGGCCTCGTTTTGACATTTATGCTCATGACAAAAGTCAACCGTCTGATCACATCTATCACCGGTAAATCCATCTGGACAGATACATAGGGAGGAGTCCACATGATCAACACAGGTAGCATTGCCCATACAAGGATGACTGTGACAATTGTCCACATCTATTAAAAATATGGAAAATCCATCAATGAAGGGTATCGAACTAATATTGCACTATATATGTCCCATATGGGTGAACCCATATTGGGCCCATGGAATTTTGCACCCAAGATTCATAAGGGGCCAGTCCACATACATGTGGGATATTCGCACTTCACCCAGATTTTACCCATTAACCAGTTGCCCACATGGGCCCTAGTACTATCCCATATAAGTCAAATGGGCTGATCCATATGGGCCCCTTATTAATCTTGGGTGTAAATTCATATGGGCCCCAGATGCTGGCACATATGGTGCTGCAGTCTTTATGGGAATGTTACTTGAGAAAGTTTTAATGTACACTATTGTTTTCCGTACTTAAAAAGGAAATACTAGTGGATCTTGTAATAAACGAAATATCCTTTCCTCTGCAACGATGATTTTACAGATTGAGAATGATATCAAATTAAAAAGGTTGCTGTATAACTTCATTTTCAAGTAACAGGGTTTTCGTGGGAAGAAATTTACTTTTGTACTTTTTGTTCTTTTTGACCCACGATTAATTTGTTCACCGAACCTTTCTCGATAAATGCACTACTCATAGCTGATTTTGCAGTGCTTGATAGTTTCAGAAAAATCTAGCAGAGTCTACTGGTCACACTGACTGGCTTTGAAATGCTCAAAGCTATTTCGTGTCCGTCCGGTGTTCACCGGCGTATCCAGGGGGTGGGGCCCAGCAGGCCATGCCCCCCCCCATTGAAAAATGAGGAAAAAAAAACGAAAAGGGGGAGAAAAAATGAAGAAAAAAAAGAAAAAGAGAGGCGAGAAAAAGAGGAAAATTTTTGTAAATGATCCAAACAGACGTTTAAGCTATAGATTTCTGTAGGGGGTAGGGTGAGGTGTGTTTTCGACCGAGTGATGGATCCATTGTAATCATTTTTTATCACAAATGTTTCTCAAACTATCAG
>WURT03178654.1:0-10304 GCA_009936505.3 Holothuria glaberrima | reverse complement strand
CTGTCGGTTGAAAGGGAAAGTGTTAAGGATTATATTTATCGAAAGTAGTGTACCAAGATGGAAACGGGCCCGTGACCTCTTGGTGCCATTAAAATTGAACAACATGACCAATGTTTAAACATGAAGGTATGTCCTTAATAGATTAAACTTTGCATACATATTATAACTACAGTACGAGTAAGGACGTCTGCTTGATACCGCTTCCGATGAGAAGGGAGTTTCTTACTAATTTGGCAAAAGAAATAATAACAAGTGGCTTCTTCTGTCCTTCCAAGAAAGAAAAATTACATGAAAAGTTAAAAGCGCGACGAGAAATTTTTATATGTTATAAGCAGGTGAACATTTTGTGTGTAACGTTAGTTATCTTAGTTGCCAAGCACGTTTCGTTCTGTAAAGTCCTTATAATAGAATTCATTTACTTCTTTCGATTTCTTACATGTGTTGTTTGTTTGCATTTTTCTTCTTTTAATAATTTAATTTTTCTCTTACAAGTGTGTCCAAGATGACAATATGTTTTCGTAAGTATGTAATACCAAGTATGACAAATTTACGTAAACTGAAACGACGACAAACGATAATATTTGTCCTTAACTGTAAAACTGTTAAAACAACAACTGATAATGTAAAAAGAGGCCAAGTGATCGATTTGGTTAAAGGCAAAACACCAGCATCATTCCCATTGTTTAATAGATGCCCATTTGGATGCTAGTTGGACAGATACTTTTTCGTCCGGAAGAACCTCTTAATGCTATTTAGCACCCGATAGAGACTACTCCAAGGGTGCTGGAATTCTTGTAAATTAGAATTGTTCTATTTTAAAGAGGAAGAAGTATTTTAATACTTATAATAACCTAGCTGCTATAATCACAGACGTATCAATTATCTATTACTCCTGCTGCATTTTAAGGCCCAAATTTCGACTCCCTGATTGCTTCACAGGTAACAACTTGTTTAAGAAGATCACTTGCATACTAACCATTCTTAAGCTCGACCGACCCTCCTAGATAAGATAAATGATATAAATCTCGTCCATACTTGGCTTGTTTTACGTGCCGACGACAAATTGTTTACTTGCGGTCAGAACCCTCATCGGGAAAAATTGTAGGCTTCCTTTTTAAAATCTTTTGCTCTACTAAACTTTGTGTTTGTACTTTTTTGTCTTTTTTATGTCAACAGAACAAGGCACTGGTTAAGATGTTTATTGTGTACACAGTAATAACATTAGAAAGGACTCTGGGAAGAAAAAAAAAAGTTATTTCCATATTGCTAAAGGTAACACACCACTAACTGTTCCTACAGTGACGTTCACATTAATTTTGGTCCGTTTCGTGTCCACAGGACCTTGTGGAAGTTTTCAACGGGTACAAGATATACCTCATACGAAAGCTCACAAGTAAGCCTTTCACAATAATTTTAAATTTGTGAATCATGACCTTTGGGATTTTGAGCTAGGAAAGCTTGTTTTATAGGTTGGTGGTTCCGGCTTTGATACTTCATTCAAAGTGCCATTTTGCATTGCGGAAGGAAATATTTCAAAAGAATGCCTGAAAAACGTGTAATTTTGTTTATGTTTGCAGGATAATTACTTCAGTTCCTTTCCTACCACATATGTATCACATATTGAAAACATCATTTCAGCAACAAGGTCTACAGACGCGTAGCCACGAGAGGGACCCCCCTCATGGCCCAAGTTTTAAAAAATGACAAAAACAGATAATCAGTATGAAACTTTATTAAGTTTTAGGCACACAAATTGCACCATTTTGCATCTGGACACCTTAGAAAACCATTTTTCCTCCAAAGGGAACCTCGGACGACTCCTCTTCTTAGACCCCTCCCTCATGTCGCACTCCGCACGCCCCGGCACAATCATGGCTACTAGCCTGATGATCTGTTCTGTGTCCAATATTTTTCAAGCCTGTTAAATTCCTAGAGTAAGTTACTCCCAGGCATTTCGCCTTGAATTACGGGTGTCCTAGCTAAGATGTCACTTCAGAGGAAGTTCTAGATATTTTTGTACCCCTTAGTGTCATGCAACTTCATTTAACCTTCCCAGAAATAAATGAATAATTAAGTCTTTTCTAGACTTTCCTTCCAAATATTCGGGGTAAAACTATATCGTATGCATACTACAAAAAAGTAAAAAATTCAAGAGAGACGTTTATCCTAGGGAAAATAGAGTACTTAGGAAAGTTTAAAGATGGCACCATTGGATTAAGCCAAACGATTTTCAAACAGGGTAAGACATTAATTGGGAAAAATAGTCGGTGTACAATGGTATAGTGTCGTCTACAGTGGTAGAAAGCAGGAAAACCTGTCCAAACTTTTTCTAGGCCTTTATAACTTTTTCTAGGCCTTTATTAACGGGTATTGGTCACTTAACAAACAAATTTGAAAGAGGTGCACAAAAATATTCATCAAGAAGTGCACTACTTTTATTGAGGATTATAGATCTAAGAATTCTCCAAATACCGACGACATTCTTTACAAGCAAGTTTCCTAAAAGCACACTGAAATAACCCGTCAGTGACTCCTCAGACAAAAATATACGTTCTTTTGGGTCACAGTAAAGGATAATTTGTTAAAACAATGAAAAGTAGTAAACATCCAGCCTCTAATGGTTTTCACACAAGGGTTCTTTTTTTTTTTTTTTTTTGGTTTCTTTGCTTTTTACTTTCAGGGAGGGGCATAAGTCAGTTTTCAGCCATTGTTACACTTTGGTTTTGAGAAGGTTTGGTTTTCGTTACCGTGGGGTAAGGCGTGATCACTCTAGCTGCAAAGGGGGATAACCTCACAATTTTCTTAAAAAGTGCAGACCGAGTTCTTTTCTCAGTGCAACTTTCAAAATGGCATACAAATCGTACTTTCTTATATAGTTTCTGCAAAAAGTGTTTTTTAAAGGCCGTTACATTGGAGACTGTATACTACTTACTTTTTGCAATCGATTTCGAAAAGAGTTTGTCAGTATCTCTTCTGCGTTTATTAGAAAAGCCATTTCTCTTTTAAGTTTCCCATTACGTAAAAATCTCCGAATAGAATATTGGTCTTTTCACCCGCATGTTACACTAATCATGCGGGTTCTATTCAGTGTACTGAATAATGGGATTATTTGGCTCACTAGTCTGTAGATAATTGCATTTCATGCATGCGTGGTTTATCTTCCTCCTTACACTCTGTTATGATCAGAGTGTACTGACCATCTCAAAAGGTCTATTGTGTTGCATACAGAGAGTCAATAGAGTGAACGGTCTAGTGGTTTCAACTGCATTGGTCACAAGAGTACCTATGGTGTCTGATAACAGATTTAGCCTGGGCTATGTTTACTCAAGCAAGCAGCATCACATAAGAGACTGGACAGTTTCTCTATTCGAAAAAGTTTACCTCATGCCAAGGGATTTGATATTTTTTCAACCATGTCTCCTTGTTAGTTTTAATTTAATATTTTTTCTTCTGCTGAATGGTCTTCTCTGTCGAATCTTCCGTGTTGAATGAGATTGAAAACAAGGGGAAACGTAATCACCCTACGTGTTTATTCTAGGTGCAGGAAAGCTAAATGCATTCATTTGTAGCGCGTCCTCTATTTGTGACACCGTAGGAGGAGGGCACATGACTAAACTCGTCCAATATGCGCATATGACGCAACCTCCTATATGCAAGCAGAAAAAGCACCATTTTATAATATTTTTTGTAAATTCAATTATTTCGGGGCACGAGCTGAATTTAAAGGCAATGTCGAAGAATCTGTATTCGTTCGGTTGGATCTTTGCGAGGGTCGTCCTTATGATTTAAATGTGAGAATGAAATTTGATGGAACTGCGAGGAGGATTTGAAAGTTCTTGTCATTACATTTAATTTACACATGTTAATTATTGGCAAAGTTGTTAAATCGAGTTGCTGACTTGGACTCGAGTCAGACTCGAGTCGCACTATTTCGTGACTTGCGATCTGGCTTGACTTGAAGATAAATGACTTGAGACTTGACATGAAGAGAAATGACTTACGACTTGACTTGACTTGAACATTTTTGACTTGGCGACTTTAATTGAAAATGTCGCCGAGTGTAGCATGATTTTCTTCAGCACAAAATTAAGTTACAACAGATTGCAAACTTTTTCTTCATATATTCGAGATTGCGTTGGGCCACGAGTGAGACGGATTCTTAAAAGACACTCAGGGGTAAAAAGTACATCTGTAACGTAGCACTATAATTAAACCAATCATTAAAACCCACATGGTATACCTTACAAGGCTCTCTCCCTTATTACAAACACACGTCGCACTCCTAATTACTCTACATCAGTCCTTTTACGGCTTATTGCTCTTTGCACCTCTGCATGCGCAGGATAGAACTGAGAAAAGTACCTTCATTACTAAAAAAGTTGATAAAGATAAAAATAACCCTATGTCGATAAAATATGAGTGACAAAAAATGAAACTACATGGTTTGAAAAAAAGTGTATTAAATACGATCTTTGTAGTCTATGTGTGGATCAAGGAAATACAAATCGATGGGAGTTAACTATGTGATGATGAAGCCAAAATCTTCAATTGTCGAAATAGCGATGCCGTGTTGGAGGGGGGGGGGGGACGACCTTCATCCTCTGGAAAAAAATGAAACTCTGTAAAATGCAAAAAACTCAACTTCTTGATATTTGACATTCAAGATTCTGTCGCCAACAGCCAACGGCAAACTTTTTTATTAGATTAAATATTACATATAAGGCAGTGCAACCTTTGCAATTCTGAATGAGGGTAGCCAGTAATGATTATTTATCAGTCACATGGCCAAGACAAGGGGTCAGGGATCCTTCCAAGAAACAAATTAACATTTACAATCATTCGATGCATTTTGCTAATTTACGAATATTTCAGTTTACTTTAAGAAGGGGTAATACTTGTTGACCTCATTTTTATCTCCACCTTATGGCCACTTATACGAGAACACGGTGAAAACCTTTAGAATCTTGTAAAGTTCCAGTGTATATAAAGAATATTTGTTTCCAAGAGGTCCCTGCTGCCCTTAATAGCATTTTTGTCCCTTCTCATGAATAGTAAAATCCCCCTCCCATCATCAAAGAATTTCCATTATTGTGTGCCAACGTACGGTCCATCATAATCGTACAATGAGAGGGAATCATGGCATCCTAAACGCTGCTAAGTTTTCAGAAATTTTCTAAAATCTTTTTTGCAGTACAATTCAATAAAAAGTTTCATGAAGTTTTTGGGGAAATAGCAAGCATCTTTCAACCTTTTACCATTAAAGCATACAGTCAATTTAATCGATGCATTTACACAGGTTCACAGAAAACATATCACCACTCGGAAAAAAAAGTTTGACACATTATGCTGTTGTCAGTGTTATGCTGGGTACCCATATAACTAAAAAATATTGAGTGGTGTTGTGTTTGGGGAATATTCGTCTTGCTTTTAATACGATTTCATTTCCATAAGAACTTAGTTTGGAAATAGTGCGTTTTAAATGCACCAAAATGGCAAGCAAAGTAAATACTGTTAATCTTTTTTTAACTCTAGAAATAGCTTTATCTCCTCAATAAATTATGCATTACAAGAGTTATGGATGTTGCATCATTTGGATGTTTGGAAGTTTGGGTGAAAAAATTATTTCTTTACAATGGGAATTAATTTTCTCCAAGTGAAAGTCTTATTTCTTGAACAGAAAGCTTCATCACTGCCTAATTTTGAATTGGGTATAATTCTGCATCTATAAATGTTGTTTAAAAATATGAATATTATATGTTACACAAACGCAATATTTCTCTTTCACATATTGTTAGCTACTATAAAGAATCAGTGTTTAAAGCTTATGTGATCCCTTGATTGCTCTTGTTCTGTGAAGTTGTTGCTTGGATGTTTTCGAGTTTTGACAGACCATATTTCATAAATCTTCCAAAACAAAATGCCAGCCTGTGAATTTAGATTAAGAGTTTTCAAGATCTACCACGTATAATTAATATTTAGACTGTATTTTAAAACTGCAGTCTAGTCTACAGGTATTCTTAAATATTCATTTTGAAAATTATGACCTGCGACTTGAAATGACTTTGGTGAAAATGACTTGGGACTTGACTTTACTTGAAGTAAAATGACTTGCAAGTTGACTTGAATTGAAGGTAGAAGACTTGGGACTTGAATTGAGAAAAATGACTTGGCTACAATTCTGAGTATTGATAAGCCAGGACTACGGAAATGCCTTTGCACAATTGAATTGCTTTAACCCAGGTGTAATTTAACAGGTTTTGGTCATAAAAGCATTGTCAAGTTGCTCATTCTCCCTTCACTTAATTATATAATTCAAACTCTGTCATTACCATGTGGGGGAAAAGTAAGTTATTTCGCTGTCGTTTTGAAAGGAGGCATAAGCCCCCTAAAAGACGAGGCAATTTACCACTATAGGTTTTGCCTAATAAATGTGGTTGCCCATTAACCAACCCGACCAACATCAATTAGGAAGAATAACATTCAACAGTACTTCAACAAGGCTGATAAATGTAAACCTGACAGCAAGCAATAAAATATCCAGCCATTTAATAGCCAGCCACCCGTTTGCAACAAATTGCCTGCGAAACTTATGAACCAGTAAAGTCCAGTCAGCCATAATAAATAAAGCTTCATGTGATCCAAGCTGACAGCCGATTTTAAGGCTACCAAATGTATGAGGCCAATTGAGAATAATAGGAAAACACTTCTTTAGTTAGGGGTGTTGACAGTCTGTGACTAGATTTAGTAAAGATTAATTTTTATTTTAACATGGAATATTGGATGATTTCCAAATGTTTATTACACAAGTATCCCATTTTGTCTGGTAATTTCTTTAAGAATGGTGACTTCGTTGTTAAAGCTGTTAGCTACAGAGGAACAATTTTTATAAAGGTTTTTAAACTGTCATACTCACATTTAAAAATGTTCTTGAATCACTCAGTGATACAGAATTATTTTTAAGTCTTTTTGTTTGAAACAAGTTTCAACAGCACTTAGCTTACTAATGTATCTATCTTCGTGTATGACCTGTCGAAAAAAGTCAATATTTAACACTTAATGACTGTCAAAAATTTCCTACTCCCTTTTAAGAGTATCATGGTATTGTAACCTATTAAATCGTCGTGGACGTACTTTGAAAACTCAAAAATAATTGCGTGTGACAACCAGTCGATTTTAGTTGAAATGTGTTGTTAGTGTGTTTTTGGAAAGTAATCAGTTGAGCTGCACAGACGATTCATTGGGCTGGGAAGCACCCAAACAAATGCCTGGCTAAGTTTTCTGAAAGTTTGCTAATTTGCAGGGAAAATGGTATTTAAATTCATTTGTCGAATAGATTTTAAATTTCCTTCAATATAAGTAACAATATGAAATGCTCCACAGGATTAGTCAATTCTTACATACTATTAAGTCTTCGGTATGACCCGGCTAGGATTCGAACCGAAGCCGGAAGGTCTAGGGTTCGAATCCTGGCCGGGTCATACCAAAGACTTTAAAAATGGAACCTACGGTCATTGTGGCTGGTGCTCAGCATAAGCAATGGAGTAGGGAAAACAAGCCAGTGAGCCACAACTAGAAAAAAGGCCGTGGCCGACTCGACTTAAACCAATTGGTTAGAAACTGGGCCGTAAAATCTCATCTAACTAACTAACTTTAAAGGTGATAAATCCAAACGTATCCATATTTGTTCTAAGGATGAGCAAACAATTCAACATTCATTTTTGATTGCCCCTCATGTTCAAAGTATTGGGTTTCAAACAAAATATCCTTGACACCACTTATGTGAATATTGAATCAACAGGTGGTGAAAGTGCTTTGTTGTGTGGTGATTTTGCCCGTGTTTGGAATTCTCTTATTGTGAATAATTACATACATAGCTGTAAATGACAAAATGTTTCCCTTTAGTGGCCAATTTTCTCACTTTTTTTTCAAGATAGTTTTAGATTTTGAGATTTGTTTTAATGAGAACATAAATATGATGTTTGGATGAGATTCCGGCTACCTTGGTTCAAGCACTTTGACAAATGAATTTACCTTACTGTAACTTCTTTTCTTCACAGTGAAATGAGTAACTGTATTTTTTTTAAAGTAACTCAATTTATGATCATCACTTCATATCCAGCTTTTTGAATTGTCCGAGAGAAAAAAAAATTAGAAATACCATATGAGAACAAAACTCTTTTCTGCTATCTTTCTATCATTTCTCTGCTATGAAAGTACTATGAACTTATAAGCCAGATACTATCATTTCTCTGCTATGAAAGTACTATGAACTTGTTATGTTGATATCGTAAAAAGTATTTACACATTTGAAATGACCTTACAAAAGATATGGTAATACAGGTCAAAGCAGGGACTTTGGAAAAGTGTGTTGACTGTTCATGAAAGACACACATTGTCATGCAAAAAAATCACAGGAAGTTCACCTCTCCGCACCTCACCATATATGTCCACAGAGTGACACATTATTTTACGTGAGGTATTGGACCTTTTGCCACATCATTTTCTTTTGTAAAGGTGGGGTTCCTTGCACCTAACTTTAAAGATTTGTGGGGGCGGGGCCCTCGCACCAACTTTGTAAGGTAAACGTATCCCCAGGCAGCTGCTGAGAAATGCAATGACAAGTGCCAGGTCTTTTGCTCCTTTTTTGACAACTTCCGAATCTTGCCCTTCAAATATTTGCGGACAAGAGTACTTTGTAGCACTTGTGACTTTTTTAAACCTGATATGTATGCCCGCAACCTATTATCGACAGAAGAGAAATGGTAATTTGGTAGACGAAGTGAACTCCATTTCTAAACACTTAAGGGGTGCGAATTCAAGTCTTTAGACTTTTTACAATAAATAAATGTGGCAACCAAAATAGTTTAGCGGGGAAGAGGAGGTATTAATAACCAAATGACATCAATAATGAAGCTTCTTTTTCACCTAGATATTAAATCAAAGTACCGTCTGAAATGTCACCAGGATTTGCATAACAAAAAACAAGTTTTATCCATGTTTCATTTTAAAGTTCTTCGATGGTTGGTCTGAATAAGAAGAGAGTAGAGATTTAAACGAATCAAACGTTACATATGAGAGATAATGATGAATTCTCCGAATACGTTCTTCTTAATTCCTCACGATTCCTTACAATTCCTAGGTAGGTATAACCTTAATTTACTTCCATTCAAGGCTTCCCAGTTGGGCGTTTTCCTCTTTAAAGAGGACTTGCTTTCTAAATAAAAGAGAATAAAAGCCAATTAAGTTTTATTCCCAGTCTGAAAAAATATGTACCGAAAGACAAGAACATTTATTATAATAGCTGATTGAGAAAAAGTAGCATCCTCATTCTACTTAGTTCAGGGTAACTCTAGTATGAAAAAAAGGGACCGAGCAAGGAGTTTTTGCAGTTTCGAAAATGCCCGGAGAGTTTTGCAGAACCAGCAAACCCCTAATTGCATTCTTGTATGTTAAAGTCTACTCATTAGGCAAATTATCCCTCTATGAGGCAGATTACCCGACCACCAAAGCTTTTGGCTGATACCTGTGGTTATCCATTAACCAACCTGACCAACATCAAACAAGAATAACATTCAATAACACTTTAACATGAGTGATAAATATAGATCTTGCAATTAGGTAGTTAGCCACTTGTCTGTAACATTTTGCATGCACAACTTATAAAGTAGTTAGGTCTAGTAAAAAAATTAAGAAACCTTCCTGTAAACCAAGCTGACCGGGGATTTCTAGGCCTAACAATCTCATGAGGCCAATTCAAAAAAGTAGGAAAACACTTCTTTAATTAGGAGTGTTGAGAGTCTGCGATTGGATTTTGTAATGGTAGACTTTCTTCATGTTAAAATATGTGGACGCAAACGAAGACATCCAAATCTCATTATCTCATCCCTACATACGTAGTATGTTGGGGTCAAATTCCCCTAAAAGGTCCAGGCAAATGCGGGAGTCATGTCGAAACTTTCTATACAGTTTACTTTCCTTGAGAAAGCCCAAAATAAGGGAAGGATCTGTCTGCTCAGACACTTTTGGCGAATATGGGAGTATTCATAATAGTCAACGAGAATGTGACTGACGGTGACAACACAATCACACGGTATACAATATGGTCTCTAATCCCCGTGAAGTAAATATGCATGGGTAAGGTTAGTGTGACCAATGCGAGCACTAGTCAGAACTAAATCATCTCTCCGTTTACTGGTGGCTCCATGTCCCCCAGTTCCGACCGCTGGATTAACTCGGTACAATTTGTTTTCGGGAAAGGAATCCCACAGTTCTTGCCATTTCGATTTTACAAAGCCATTGATCTT
>WURT03178632.1:0-10304 GCA_009936505.3 Holothuria glaberrima | reverse complement strand
TGGTGAAAACTATTGACATGCTGCTCAAAATCCCGAAGGGCGTCCTCGCCATGTTCCCAAATGAAGAAAACATCATCGATATATCTTAGGAAATGGGTGGGTTTATATATATATATATATATATATATGTCAACGCACGTCATGACAGTTTCTACTTATTTCAAGCACTTACGAGGTTTTACTCATTAACTGCTTTACACGCGGTTGCGTTTTTTTACTGCGTTGTTTTACCGTGTACATACAAACTCTACGAGCGCTGCCAAAGCACGTTATAACAGTTTCTACATATTTTACGCACTCACGAGGTTTTACTGTTTTACTGCTTAACAGGCGGTTGCGATATTTTCAGTGTACATACACGCTCTGCGAGCGCTGTCAACTCACTCGCGTCTTTTGAGTCGTGTAGGTACGCATTTGTTTGTTTTATTTGAATCGCGTTTTACTGGTGAGTTATTATTTAGCCGCCAGATGAAGGGTAACGACCCGAAACTTTGTGGAGTTTTCTACTGAATATTGAGCACTTTTTCATTACTTTTATTGATCATTTATATATATATATATATATATATATAACAAGAAAAATGTTATTTGACTTGCCGGCTAAAAGTGCTCAATATACGATACGGAGTACAATGTAGAGCATTGTTATATGTTAAGTTCGTCAGTAAAATATGTCTGCTTAGGCCTAGTCACCTGAAACGTGCCACTGTGTAAGCGCGAAACCTGTAATTAACCATCATGTACGGACGAACTTTACACATATGTAATGTAAAATAAAGGTAATTACTTGCCCAATCTCTCTCTTCCTAAATTAAGCCTTCCGTTTATTCCTTTGAAAGACTGCTTTTATTCCTCATATTTGTTTCATCATTATATCGTTTAACCTTTGATATTGCGAGCTGAAGATATACTCTTCCTCCCTTCTGATATCTTTTAATCATTTTTTTTAATCTTTTTACTTTTTCTCCCCTTTGAGGGGTTGTACGCTTGATTCATCTCAACGCCTGGGAAGATTGATTGAGAACAGAATGCTTCCTTACTAGGTGTTGTTTTTCTATATTTCTTTGCTTGTTGTTGACTCCAACCTTTTCACCACAACTATTTAAAAGGTTAAGTGTGTATTCCTGTAACTTATTTAACAAAGATACATTTTTCTCTCTTTCAGGATTAAACCCAAAACGTTTAAATAGTAATGAATAAAACTTACTTAACTACTGTTTAACCAATGAAGTGTTTCACACTTTTTGAGGAAGATGGGACAGCCATTATTTTGTGTCATTAATTGCAAGAACATTCTTTAAAATCACCTGGAGAAGAGCGTTTCAACCTTGCAGGCAACGAAGGTCGCTTAAAAAGCATTACTTTAACAATGTTGTTTCGTGATAACTTGAGTTTCGAAGAGCAGATCATCATTAGAAAAAAGAAATGCATAGCGGCTAAACAATAGGGAACAAAGATACATGTCAATGTACACACAATTTTTGTAAGAGTTTTTGTAAATATGAGGGGAACAATCCCCTCAACTTTCAAAGGTGTGTGGACATACTCCCACATTCCCCACCTGTTGAAATCCATGACTTTCACTATCTCTATTCAGCTATTCTACACTATCAATGAATTTACTACCTTCTACAAGAGAGCTATTGCCCTCCTTTGCCCTTCAACTTGTTATGTTACTTGTTATGTTAACTGCAATTCACAACGCATTTACTATATTCTCTGTCACTCTCTGTATTCGGAAATTAATAGATGGAGAATAGTAAAGAAAAACGAGACATTGTCTTTAAATCTGATCGACTCAAATGGTTCCAGCCTCAAACAATGGAGCGACTGCTGCAACTGAAAGCAATCTACCCGTCAGGCAAACTAGTAATCGGAAACAGTGAAATTGGTAATGTATCACAATGTTTAACGGATATGTAATTTATTATACATACACGGAATAAAAAGATAACCTGCATCTAATTTTATGGCAATAAATACAAAACTAGCCAATGCTTAAAGTAATAGTGAACTAAAGTAAACATATTTATGCATGATAAACAATTGAAAGTCTTTGTAAACACAGGACGGTCAGGGACTTGACACCAGTGTGTAGCATTCCAAATGCTAACATAGTGATGTAGAAAGTGTCTAGGAAAATGTTAAATTTCTAAACACTGTGCAGAGAGTGGGTATACGACACAGCTATAGCTGTATTGATAGAAAGTACAGTCCCTGGAGCAGCATCCTTCAGACATCCGACTATTTCTATCACCTAGCTATATGAAAAATACTTCTTTTATTTATAGATTTACAGAAAATTATAAGCGTGACAAAACAGTAATTGGAAACATTCAGTAGCGTATAAATTATTTTTTTTTACCAAGTTATAAGTGATTTCCTTTTAGTTTCGTTATCTGTTTGCAAGAACTTCACGGTACACAGTAAGTAGGAGGGTCGAAAAAAGGGACACGGTGGGCACATGAATCTCCTTCCACAAAATAAGAGTGTCATTTTCAATCAAAAAGTGGTCTTATTCAGAACTAGAATTTGGCAGATTGTAAACATTCCCATCACACCGAAAAACCGGTGAAGATGCCTACACGGGGAATGAAATCTTCAACTAGACTTCTACTTCCTTTCCTCTTGTTGCAATATGTCTTTGTCAGTCATTGAGTTTGACGATCCAATAACGGCCTATTTTAGTCCGCACTATTTTCTAACGCTGAACAAATTCGACTTTGTATCAGGTGTCGAAATCAAGTTAAAAAACCAAGACTATCCTGTTATTATCAACGCCAGACACATTCCGGAGTTAAATCGTGTGGAGTGCAGAAAAGATGGAGTCTCTATTGGATCATCTGTTACTCTAACCGCTCTAAAGAAGTTTCTCAAAAGACAAATCAAGGACCTTGCCAGTAAATCTGACTTTTTTCAAAAACTATAATTAAATCACATTATTGTGTTACTTCAAGTTTAAGCAAATGAACATTTGAAACAATCTCTTAAAGTCTAGGTTGATATTACTTAACGTAAACTCTTGATTTTAACTCGAGTCCCTTATTACAGCCCTGGAAGCCAAGACTCTATCAATGGTTTCCCTAAGCTCTTTCTGTTGTAGGGCTACCAAAACGTTTGTGCTTAAGTTTTCTTGACCTAGCAATCGAGAAATACTCATTTACAGCGAGGATCTGACTGTGTGAATAATATCCTTTAGTGTATCAAATGATGTAATAAATAAGGTCTGAGGGGTATTATTTTGACTATCATATATGTAGTAATAATGTTTGGTTATTGTGATCATATCCCATGTAAAGGGGTGATAAAACAGTTCTACACCTATCCTTATATTTTGGTCATTCTGAAAACCTCACATAATAAATGAAAAACGCTAATAGAGTGGACGAAAACACATATTTAAAAGCTTTTATTTTTCATTTCACCTCTGCAAAGCAGATCATCAAACAAGATCTCTTCAAGCTATCGTTGAAATGTTGAAATGGTTTGCTGGTGTTCAAATTAGAAACACTGCGGTGAGTACATTGATAACATATGCCTATGCTTTTGGTCATTGTAGGTGCTCAAGTAAAAACACTGCGGTAAATATAAGGAGCAACATATACCTTTGGATTAGTTCGCTGCAAGGTGTTTGAATAAGAATCGTGGCAGTAAGTGCATGGTAGGACATGGGCCTTTTGACTAGTACATTACAACTTTTGTAAAACTATAAATACTTATTGACACTTCATATCAAGTTAATCACTTTTTGAAGATTCGCAGGTTGTGCATTAATAGTTACTACTAATGAGATATACGGGAACATGGAATGTACCACCTACCATGGATAAAACGAAAGCAGTCTTTCTTGCCTACCTTGTTAGTTCGAGCATTTGAACAGGTAGTTGGTTAATATGTAAAGGGGATAATAGTAATGTTTATGATCTTACTGTATGGCTTGGTGACTTTAAATTGTGATCAAGAAAGTAACTCTCTTGGTCCACAAGAAGCCATATTATGCAGATGTCACAATTTTCATTTTCCATGTGATTTAACAAAGATAATGATGTTAAGCACGGCGTAACATGTAGAAAAACTGGCCATATTCTTATTATTTCAGTCAATTGGTGGAAATATCGTGACGGCTAGTCCTATTTCTGACCTAAACCCTCTTTTGATGGCTGCTGGAGCATCATTGGACATCATGTCCGCCAAAGGTCAGATGATTATGTTAAAGATTGGGAGCATATATTTATGCAACTTTTTATTTAACTTCACAATACGTAATGTTTTACGTTTGCAATCTGTCAAACAAGGGTGTAGGAAGCTGGGGGGGGGGGGGCTGGGGGCTCCAGCCTCCCAGCGAAATTTGTGGAGGGACGGAAGTATGCTTTAGCCCCCCAGACCCCACTTTCCAGGAAGAAAACCCCTTATTTGTCTCTACTACTGTAAGATGTGTCAAACATTTGCAGTAATTTACCTTAAAAGTTGTCCAAAATGATGCACCAAATCGCATTTAAGGACCTTCAAATATCCAAAAATTTTCCAAAGGGGGTAGTTTGGAAAAATGTCAAAAAGTTGCAGTAATCTGAGTAAAAAATGTCAAACATTTGCAGTAATTTACCTTAAAAGTTGTCCAAAATAATGCACCAAATCACATCTAAGGACCTTCAAATATCCAAAAACTTTTCCAAGGTAGGGGACACCCCCTCTCCTTTGGAAAAAATGTCAAAAATTTGCAGTAATTTAAGTAAGAAATGTCAAAAAATTTGCAGTAACTTACCTTGAAATTTGTCCAAAATGATGCAACAAATCGCATATTAGGACCCTAAAATATCCAAAAATTTTCCACGGTAGGGGGACCCCCCTTCTTTGAGAAAAATGTCAAACAATTTGAAATAATTGAAGTAAGAAATGTCAAAAATTTGCAGTAATCAAAGTAAGAAAAGTCAAATATTTTCAGTAATTTACCTTAAAATTTGTCCAAAATGATGTACCAAATCACATCTAAGGACCTTCAAATATCCAAAACTTTTCCAAGGTAGGGGGACACCCCCTCTGCTTTGGAAACAAATGTCAAAAATTTGCAGTACTTTAAGTAAGAAATGTCAAAAAATTTACAGTAATTTACCTTGAAATTTGTCCAAATTGATGCACCAAATCGCATATTAGGACCCTAAAATATCCAAAAATTTTCCACGGTAGGGGGCACCCACTCTTCTTTGGAAAAAATGTCAAAAATTTGCCGTAATTTAAAGAAGAAATGTCAAAAAATTTGAGGTAATTTAAGTAAGGAATGTCAACAAATTTGCAGTAATTCACCTTGAAATTTGTCCAAAATGATGCACAAATCGCATCTAAGGACCCTAAAATATCCAAAAATTTTCAAGATGGGAGGGATATCCTCCCCCTAGACCCCTCCCCCAGGATGACGTTCCGAAACAAGTTTCACCCCCTCCAGTCCCGAACAGCTTCCTACGCCTATGCTGTCAAGTACATGTCATTCGCATAAAAAAGAAACCAAAGTAACCATCAAAATAGCAGTACTCTGTGTGGACTTCCCCGTCCTGTGGGATAGAACTATTCCTAGCTTTGTACCCTAAGCATGTAACTAGGGGGATGGGATAGGGAGCGTAAAGCAACCAAGAAGTAAGTTTTCGATTCACTGGACGACAAACTCAAAGACCATCCAGAGGCAAAAATGTAGCTACTTGTTTAGGTACTAACCTTATTTTTTTATCACCATTCTTCGAGTTTTTACGTCACAAATATTCATAAACGAATGAAGTAAATCATGTTCAAACATTCCTGGATAGCTAATACAAAATTTTGATCTTTCCTACTAAAGGTTCGAGAACTGTCAAATTCGATGAGAAGTTTTTCGTCGGATATAGAAAGACAGCCCTGAAGCCTGCAGAGGTGCTGACCGGAATTAACATTCCATTCACGAGGGAGGTAGGTTGGAAATTCCTCTTGTTGTTTGTTTCAATGGTAGACAGGCACTGATACTGCCGCGACGCACTCCGTGACTAAAACAATCTTAGTTAGTCCGTGAATTTATGTCAAAATTTATTTTAAATTAAAATTTTAACTGTTACTCTGGATATTTATGGCGAGTCGTATAAAACTGAGCGACCACTACCCTACTGATAACTTGGGAGTTTTTCTGAGGGCATGAACAAAAGGACAATAACGTTCTGGTCGCTTCTGAGGCTAGAAATGCAAGTGGTCAATCAATTTATTGTTTGACTGTTGTATACTGAAAGAAAAATGGCTAAATATTAGTTGATTATTTGGTATTTGGAAAAGAATGAAATTTCGCACAATTGTAAAATTCGACCTCCTCTTGGACGTCAATCTTTGAAACTTGCCATAGCCGAACTTAAATTGGGTAAATGTGAGCCCATAAGTAACCCACTTGTTTTATGCAACAATAATTCACAATTGTATGTTTTATCGTACTTTGCCCCTGACAATGACCGTCATGACACTTGTGAAGAGACCAAACAACAAGATAACTTGGTTAATTTGGACCTTACCATGACACGTATTCACCCCACACATTTAAAGAGTAAATATTGCATTGTGGTATAAAGAGTTCGTTCCTTCAACGCCAGTAGTAATAGGTACAGAATAAGTAATTTAAAGAAAAGAAGCTACGGAACATTATCTTCAAGAAATAGGGCTCTACTTGGGAGAAACTGAATGCCTTGCAGTTTTGTAGTAACTGAATAAAGGATAATTTATTTCAAAGATTCCACTTTCATAAGGTTTGCAAAGCGTCAAATATTTTGAGGGTAAAGCTAACCACGATAAAAGCTATTTTCTGCCAATGCAATACTGACGCAATATCTATACTATACAAGAAACTACGAATCTATCAGGGCCATCCTACAATCACACAGTAATTATACACATAAGCGTAAAATATTACTTGCAATGGAAATGCTGAATACGTTGTCCCAAATTTTAGTGAATTTGTTAACGCAAGGTTTCACACACCTGTGATGATACACTGTACGCCTTTGCATTTATCTAGTGTTCAGGTTTTTTGCTTTCTTTGTGCTAAGTTCTTCCTTCTGAGTGTTTGCTGCTTTACTTTGTAATGTTTAAGTATTTACCATTTCGATCATTTATAGACTAAATGCAATCACCCCAGTCTTACCTCAGTGGGGGGGGGGTGAGGGGTTTCCTTGGGAAATTGAAGATTGACCAAAAGTTATGATATAAATGTTGCACTGGAAATGAAGTGCATGTGCCTTTATGTCAACATTGTTTGCCCAAAAGGCTATGTCATAATTTGTCATTGCCTAGTAACCTGCCCATTGTTTCTTTTTGTTTTCTACAATTTGGGGAAAGAGTCTGCAATCAAGTTCATAAAAGTAGAAGTGATAAACCGTCTACCATAATGTGATTCACTCTAACATGACAACAAACAAGATGGCTACAAAGAGTTGAATTTGGTTCCAAATCATGAGACTATGGGGACGTCTGAACATGTTCGTCATTCTATACAGACCTCTTTATTTATTGCTATCAATAAACATTGCGTCAAGCGATCTGGCTTGGATAACGTGACTTTGTCCCGTGATAAGCGTCTATGAAAGTAAGCAAAGTTGATGAGTTGTGATAACTTAAGAGTGTGGAATGGCCAGAGTAGCTTACAAGTTCAAAGGTAGAGTAAACTGTACAGAAACTTCCATTATAATTGAAGAGGATTCTTCACGGAATGCAAGTTTCGATACGTGTCCTTCAAATTGCATTTCAATAACTAGTTCATAAGACTTTTCCGTGTTTGAATACAGGTTATTCTTGTAAAGAAAAAACGTTTTCTTCAAGGTCAAATTAACACCTTCAGATTTCTCCTGAAATCTTTTTTTTTTTTAATTATATGGTCTGTTTGAACCAGAACGTGACATTCTACAGAATTCGCGAATTCTGTGCAATGCCAAGTTCTGGTATGCTCAATCTCCATTGCGATGTAGATTGAACAGAAATTTTTGTGAGAATAAGGTCAGAACTCTAAGGGAGTCTACATATTTTACTTTTATGACACTAACAGATTTTTATTTTGCTGTTGAATAAATGTTTGAATATCCATTAATTTTAAGTGCAAATACACTTAAAAAATGGGACTACAAAAATTAAAGAAAAAAATCCATGTATGAAACTTCCATAGTTCGTCATTGGTTTGATCAGGGTAGTAGTTATAGGTGTATGGAGTTTGCACTATAAATCCAAGAATGCCTACAAAAGATCAATCATTCCGCACTTCCACCCTCGAAAAAAGACTAACGGAAAAATTGTCAAGGAGATAATTTCAATGGACCGATAGACTGATGACCATTCTTTGATGACTGTCCCTTGGAGTCTGTTGGTTAGTTTGAATTATTTTTTATTCATGTTGTTGAAAACATACAAACCGTCATGTTGACCTTTGCAAGTCAGCTTGCATGTACCGAAAATTTTCACTCACTAACATAGTTGTATGGATTTGTGGAAACATTTGGGCAAAATCCTTCCAACAAGCTCGGGGGTTTATGAAGAATTCTTCACACCTCCCCACACTTGTCAACCATATTTGCAAATGGAATGGAAGTACTACCTCTATCTTGTAAAATGCTTAAACACGAATAAAATATTGAAGTACCCTGAAAGATCCCAGTATGAGAATCAAATCATCAAACTCAGTGGAGGAAAAAATTCAAAGCAACCTCTTTATGCCATTGCTTATTACGCATTTTGTATAATCGTGCAAGTAAGTTGTACAGGCTAATGGAATTCCTTTATACATCAAAAGGATTCTCCTGTCCTATAAAAAGAAAAAAAAAATGAACTTAACCGCCCATATCTCGAATCTCCAAAAGTTGAAGTCCTAATAAAAAAAATTTTATCAAATGAGACCGTTGTTTCCAATGAAAATGGCTCGCCGAACAGCAGCCTTAATCTTGTAAGAAACCATTAAAGAAGATATAGCTGTTTCTCTGCTACACGAAGATCATAAATCGTTCGTTTCGTCAATGTTCTTTGTGCTTACAGTGAATAACTGGAGCAACATTAAGTCTCTTAGTACTAAAATCGTAGACTAAAGAGCAGTGCAGTAAATTTGCTTCAACCCTTGTCAAGTACCAAGATGATAGCGTCTCATCTACAAGACTCTTCTCTTGCTGACTGCGTGAAAGTGCTGCGTGAAATTCAGCCATGTCTAACACAGTATGGCTGGCCATCAGTGCAACTCATGGGAATCGACAATTGCAACTTTTCACCAACATGTACCAATTTGAAGCTGTCATTCACCGATTTAAATGGAATAATTACCAATTTTTAATTGACATTTACCAGTATAAATCAACACACATTATTTGAAATCATATATTCTAGTTTAAATCGACAAGACCAGTTTAAATTAACATCAAGCGAAAGCGCGACAAAAATCAAAAGAAACATATAAGGTCTTCGTTATTAGCCTGCACATATCGTTTTTCAGTTGTGAATGCATACGTCACAGATCATGTGACCAATACTGTCGCCACCGTTCGAACATGTTTAGGCTTACCAAAATGAGCTCCGAACAACTGTCATTTTCTTAATTGATGAACTGCAACATTTTAGACAAAAAAAAAAAAGCATGGATGGAAGGAAAATACCAAAGGGCTTATTTTGTTCAGTGGTTTCTACCAAACTTTGCATTTTCCAAAAGTTTTCCAAGTCTCTGGCATTATCTGTCGACACTGAATAACTTGATCAAGTCAAAACTTTACACAGAAGACACAGGCGACGGCCATATTGGTCAGCTTAAACGTGTACGTACGGTGACGACACTCCATACATAGAACGTGATTGCAGAGTGCTCTGTCCATTTTATATGAAGTCCATGGCATAGCCTACTTTCATTCAGTTGTATAATTCATGCTAACTATTCAGTTAAAGTATTAAATCAACCAACGCTTCAACAATAAAGTTTCAAGTATATCGTATATGTCGATTTATACTGATATGTATCCTAACCAACTGGTTTACGTTAAGGTCTATTTAAATATTACAGGCATGTAAATATCAGCGTAAATTGGTTTCTTTGAAGTATTTGTCAATTAAAACTCGTATATATAGGACGACGTCTATTTAAATTGATATATATATATATATATATAAATAAATAAATAAATAAATAAATACAGACAACAGAATGTAAAGTATGGACCACAACGATGTTTCAGAGGTGTGAACAGGATCCAGACGGATTCACAGAATTCTAGTTGAAATCGTATGTAAACTTGAATGAAAATACTAGAAATACAACTGAACACACAAAGATAACAAGTACA
>WURT03178631.1:0-27775 GCA_009936505.3 Holothuria glaberrima | reverse complement strand
ATATGTATTTATATATATTTATATATATTTATATACATATATATGTATACATAACACTCCCTAATATTTATTCCATCAATAACAGTAATAACATATTTAAAACTCTATTTGATGCTTTCAATGCACTTGGTAGACTCGTATGCGAGCCCGCTTGAGTATGTATGTGTCTGTTTTATAGGGATTTAGTCATATTTAATAATACTTAGTAGGAAGTTGTGTTAAGTGATAGGATAGCATGATAATATCCCTTCCGTGCATTACATAATTTGTCTTGTTGACATGAGTTTTGTTTTCTGATCATTTTTTTTTTTAAGTTTAGAGTTGGTTTTGGCCTGCAGTCTTGTAGTTTTTGGATATTGAGAGTACCCAAAGACTTTACTTCAGGCCAATATCGACAAAGTAAACATTACTAGATCCTAGATTTTTAAACATAAACAAACGGACGAATTATCCCTGGTGATACATGTCATGAAATGTGTATTGATATGGCTGTGTGATTGTTCATTTTCATTCTTTTTAAAAAAAGGGGGGTTATCAGGCTTTACTTTCCCGTGATTGCTCTTAACTTTTCATGAAATTTTACCTCAGATAAGAAAGTGCAAACTTCACTACGCATTTTACAAGCGATGCCAGTAAAGGCTTCTCAAAACGACATTAAAGGAGTAAATTCATGTGCAGGGGTGTATTAGGTTAAGGCACAGTTCAAGCAAAATTCGCCAGGACGCTATAGGTGTGAGTAATGTAGGGTAAGATGGACGGTGCACAGAAGACCATATTACCTAACAAAATGCCATGTTCATTGAAAAGAACCTTACAATTCCTTTTTGTTAACGTAATTTACAACTTAAAAAGTTTACGAAAAAAGAATCAATTTTCAAACAATAATTGATGTCCTAAATTCCTCGTTCCGTGAGAATTGACGTACAACTGTGTCATGTAAACAGAATACCACACTTTATAGGACAAAATATATACAGACATGATACCGTAAAGTTGGCGGCGTAAGTATCTGTACAACACTACCCTTGTATTTCTGTGTACCTGATAGTATAGTAGTGGTTAGACTTACCACATGGAAACTTTGGAAGGTAAAATTAGGTTTGCTCTCATTGTAAAATGCTCATCAGAATGTTGCTGCAAAATAGATGCATACAATGAATCTATTAAAACATTGAGAACAATAATAAGTACCTAAGAAATCAAAACTCAAAAGTCCAAGTGATTAAAGCAGGATTTTACGAGTTCATCCCAAATCATTGTTGAAAATTTTATGTAGGTAATTTGGTCAAAGCAGCCAAAGGAGAAAATTCCCGTTTACACCTGTTGAAAAAAAAACGATAGGTTAGGCTGGTATATCAGGTACAGACTGGCAATTTATGAATTAACTGTTTGATTCTACAGAATCAACAAGTATCAACAGGCAACACACTTACAATTCACATGTTAATTCCAGTTGGTGCCTTTTGAAACTCATTCAGACTTGTTGAAACTTGTTTTTTGTTACGATTTGTATAGTTCATACCTGTTCAAACCTGTCCAAAAGGTTTCAAAAGGTCTTTTCCCATCGGCAGGTATAAAGGTGTCACTGTATGACATTAACTTGGTTGTGTTTTTATATAAATATGTGTATATAACTGTAGACACTTCTAATGAAGCAATGATATAGTACGCAAACATACAGTTTAGCACAAGTGAGAATTGATGACATGAAGTTGTTTATACAATAGATTTATTTTAAGCTTTTGAAATTGTTTGAGGTTGGGGTTTCGTTTATACAAGTGATCCGTAATGTTTTTATGAGCAGTATTTAATCAAAAAGCTATCCTATCTGAAATCACGTGATTAAAACTTCAGTGCGAACTGTCAATATTACATTTCTGAAATTAAGTGCGTTTAGAAAGACTGTCTGACATAACAAGCCATGAGAAAAAAAGCACCACACATCAAGCATAGAGTAGATAAAAGCCTTGGCATTTGAATTAGTGAGATGAAATTTTCGGAAGGTTTCCCACCGTGAATCCTGCGCCCCACTAAAACAGCTTCTTTTTCTCTTAAAATACCACCGCCTTTGTCCAATCGATTCCGATATTATACCTGTTGTTTGAAGGTGCAGTTTTATCCATTTACAATTTTCGAATCTGAAATGTTTCTAAAATTCAGTTTATAAGGTTTTACATTTGATGTAAATTGCAAAACTGGAAGATCGATGTGAAGTAATATTAAACTGATGGCACTATATGAGTGATGCCTATATTTTCATTACTTAACGTATTCAAGCATTTATCCTTACATGGGAGTCAATGCAGTGACAAAATTTAGTAACTAGAACAAATTATTATCCTTGCCCCAAAAGTCTTATTCCGAGTACCAACAAACCTGAGTGAATGGTGGCGTTCTTAATGAACATATGAAGGAAAATGTGTAACAAAGCATTTATCCTTACAGGCCATCTCTCGGATTTTTGATGGCCTTACGATTGAAATATGGGCACTGATTTTTTCGTCTTAGTATTTCCATCACAAATAAATGGCTTACAAATTTTGTGAAGAGGTTCTCAAGCATGTTGAAACCCGACACAACTTTATCGGTGCTGACCTGGTTATGACACTAGTTTACGAGTAACAGCTCTATACCCCTTCCATTAGCAAGAGCAACGTGCGTGATTTAAATCATTGTGTTAGTCCGTGTTTAAAGGCAACGAAAAGAAAACCTTCGGCAAAAATAACAGTTATGATCTAATTTCGGACTGACTCTTCGGAAGTTCATATGTGAAAGGTAGCCGTGACTAGTTTCTCATGTTCTGATTAGCAAAATATAACACACTTATAGTTCACGTTTAATATATAAATTGTTTAAGAAATGCCTGCAGAGCAATAGTACAATCTTATATAATTCTAGGCTCACTTAGTTTTGATTGTTGAAATAACCCGAGTACCGCCTATCAAACTGAAAAAGAAATTTCCACATATTGCTTTACCATACCAGAGATTTTTCAACAATGTGGAACGTGAATTTCTGAAATTCTATATCTCTGCCGGATGACATAAACTATAGAAAGAGTTATGTTAGAAATAAAGCACTATCAATTTTTGGGCCGTACTTCGGAGCCCCACCACATGGCACTCTGCTGCTATCCAGTGGGTCGTCCTCGCCATTTTACGAATGCTGGAGTAGGCTACTCTTAAATAGTTAGAAAGTGAACAAGCTATTTTCCAAAGTGAAGACACTATAAAATGCTTTGACAAAATTGCACGCCTGCACCCTCAGCAACTGTAAGGTTATATTAAAAACACGCACGAACCACTATGTCCTGAAGATTTTGTGGAATGAATGAGAAACACTTCCCTTTTTTCGACGAGCGTAGTACTTCCTCTACCTGATGGGAGCAAGGGTATATGAAAGGAACAAAATAGAACTTCTGTATACTTTACCACCTGAGGAATAAGACACACATAATAAATTGTAATGTACTCACCTCGAGTCAATGGCCCGGGGGGGGGGGGCTTTCCTGTCAAGAAGTGTGTCAATTTGTATTTTATTTATACAAACATATAGCAGAAAGTAATGGAACTACCTATCTAGAGGTAACATGCCAAACAAATAACGAAAGAAACTTTACCAAGAGAGGGCATTTTTTAAGTACTATACGCTTTTAGATAGAGACCATAAGTGTGATGGATTGATATGTGATTGATATGAAGTACCTATACGATTGTCCAGAGGAGCAAGAATTTAGTGGCCTTTGTTGACTATTCTTTTCGACTCAAAAGGGAAAATTATCGTCAACTAGAGTTTAGAAAAAGTTGGGAAAGCCGATCGAAAACCTAGCACTCAACCATGGTTGCTGATTAGGTTGTAAACCGGCATATGAATCTAGGCTGATGGAAAAGCTAATTCAGTCAATCGTTTACACAAATATTGTGTGACAGTGAATGTCAGCTAAGCTAGCTATCTTTAAGTCTTTTCAACCATATTGAAAATAGAAAAACAATGTTAAAGAGTCGGAATGCTGTTGCTAAGGAGTCAGAACGCTGTTGTAACGAGAAACTTATGTAATAACTTCCATGGTCAATAGGCATAGGGAACGCTAAGTCCCATACAATAACTGGGGCATCAGGCGAGATTATGAAACCTATTGCAAACAATCCTACTGCGTTGTTTCTTTACATTGCTGTCATTTTGATTACAGAAAACAAAATTTAATTAGCGATTAGCCAAAAGCTCTGTTTTAGATACCTGTCATATCATTTTAACGTGTACCCCTCCTCAGTCAATTGCCCTTGATCAGTTTTGTAATGTGGCCTTTTTCAGTAGCAAGGTGTCAAAGAAAACTTCTTAATACATTCCGAATATTCTAAAACTGATGTTACATTGTTCATCAAGATATTATTAAATAAATATACATACAGGAAAACAGATCAGGTGGATACTTAAAGAGTATAAAATGAATTTCATCTACACATTTAATGACATAAAGCGTCAATAACTTGACATTATTGCGACTATGTTTTTCAATTTGTTACATTTTATGACAGTCAGCACTATAACCTCTTTTTAAAAGTTCACCATATACACCTGTCACCCCCAATCTGCCAATAAGGAAATACCTACACGATAGCAACTATTACATATTATCATCCTATGATGACACAAATCACATTGTCATGCATTTCCTTAAATGGTGTTTTGCTGCGATAATTTAAAACGTAAAACAATTACTTTTGCTTTCACTTACTCTTATGACCTGCTGTGCCTTTGCAGTATAACACGCTATTTTTATTTCATAAACATCTTAATTTATTTTTCGAATTCTAGTGAAAAACTACTGTTGAACAGCATTGCAGCTCACGGAATTGACAGTGTGTTTATTGCGTTAGGAAAGATTTGAAGGGTTTGTTCGGCTTGCTGCTGATGTTGCTTTATATATGAAAAAATACGACAACACATGGTAAAGTTGCTAAGGCAACATGACGTTTTCATATCTCAAAAGCCAACATTATGATGTGGTGTGGTAAGCAGAATATTACAAATGTCAAATATTTCTCTTCACTCATTTGTGTATTACAGTGCAAAATTAGCACGTGACAGGGAACGTAACTGTTACCAAATCGAAAGTCAATGGTGCAAAAGGAAGTACTCCTTAAACACCTCTGGGGCTATAATTATCAGAATACCCCCCCCCCCCCATAAGCCATACCTCATTACATCATAGAGTGAAAATTTTGTAGAAGATTGTCATGATTGAAGGTGTCGAACGCTACAATCTTGTCAGATTATGAAGTGGCTAGAAGCTTGCCTTTATCACTTCGGACATTTTCGCCTTAAAGGAGAAATAAACCCGGGCTTTTTCTGCATCAAGACTAACATTTTAATGTATGCTTCTCCCAAAAGACGCACATAGGAGGCATGATAACATTTATTTCAACCTTAATAAGTGATTTTTATGTTGCTAATGGTTCGCGCCATTGTTGTTTGAATTCTTCCAGTTCCCGGAAGTACAATGACGAACGCGACCCTCATATCACATTTCAACAGAACATTTACCAACCCACACAAAGCAATTAGAACCGCACACATTGTGAGAAGTAACTGCATAAATCAGTGTATGACAAAAATTCTGATTGCCCTTCTTAAAAGAGAATAAAATTTAAAACATCTTATTAATTATATTTTTACCACACATTATCCGGGAAAGTGAAAAGAAAGTTCTTACAAAAGCAGAAGAAGTAGTTGGCGTGACTTGGCAACACCACAGTCTGCCTTCATACACTATGAAACTCAGGGTAACACCTGCCGCAAGGTAATATGTTTGCATTTTGCCTATAGGTGTAAGTAAAGACTAAATGTAAACATGTTACCTCATAGCAGGTGTTACCCTGATTACCTACCCCACAACACTGATTCATACACATACAGTACACAGACTGTAGCACAGTGTACTGGAATTCATTACACAAGGTAACGTTACAAGCCACAGGACGTAGGCACTCTTTACTTTGCAAGGTCAAACTTGAAACACTTCACCTGGTTGTTTGTAAAAAGAACATGGAATTGTAGTTGGCAATGTTATCTATTTCTCGTAGGCCTATTGCCAAAGCTAAGTTAGGGTATGCACAGGTTTTAACGGCACCGGAAAAGCATCAAAACCCGTTTCTGTGCTGATCGCCATTTCATGTTAGTGTGCACTGTGCAATGACTGACACATCGTGTTACTTACGATGGGGCTCTTTTACGTCATATTTGAAGCGCCCTCTTTCTTGAAAACAACAAAATGACTATTAAAATCATGTGTGTAAAAAAATAATTGGAAAATTTGGGGAAATGCTATTTTGACTAGCTTTTTCAGAAAATGCATCAGAATATTAGTCACTACTAGTGGTTTACTGCAAAATCCGTGGGTTGTCTTCTCCTTTAACTCTTAAATGGACACAATGTTCATACCCGATAAGTTACTCTTTACCTTCCTCATTCAACATTAACTGCACTGTAAAATATCGTCATCGAAATAAAAGATACGGAAAACTAATTCCAAAAGCTCTTTATATTTATGCCAAAAACAACTAATTTCTTACAATAACTGGATTGACATGATACACAAACACTTAATTTTGCCCCCTAATAGTGCTATCAGACATTTTAAAAAATATTTTAAAGTATATTCTCCTGTAAAGTGTTTCTTTTCGATGGCTTCCTATTCAAATATTTAGATGTTTTTATTAACTATGATTGTTGCAGATCATCCGGTTCAAAATATAGCAAGGAGATATTCAAGGGCGTCATTTCAGATAAACAAAGGAATTGCGTATTGTCTTGTGTAATTAGAAGTCTGGTGTTAATGATTATGCTCTGTAAAATGACATGAAAAACTAATGCTCCATTAGAGAACATAATAACCATTGGAAATGTGCGGTGCTGATTTTCAGTTATAAAACGGGTAGTAAAACCAACGTCAAATTAACTTGTGTCGACGCACCAACTGAAATATAATTTGAAGCAGAACATGTTACAGGAAAAAAAACTGACTGATCGAGTGTTCAACACACAATTATTCCATTTGCAAACTTGTCCGTTTAAGACTACCATTCATTCTTTAAATCCATCAGTGACTATGTGAACTGCAACGACAAATGTCGATCTTATTAAAGGGCTATGTCAGTATTGTTCATTATCACACTTTTGCGAGGATACCCCTACAGGTTGTGTGCATGCATTCAAGTCGCGGAAGCCAAAATGTCAAGGAGCAGTTCTTGTACATTTATTTTATGAGCGGTTATTGTACTGAAAATACTTTACTTCGCAATCAATAAAAATTGCCTTCCATACATTTGCAAATTATCACAAAATTATTTTAATTTACTAGGCTTACTACTTATTCTAAGATTTTCATAAGTGATTGCCTTTCTATATTGCTTCAAAATTCTAATACATTATTCAAAACAATAATCGCACTGTCTCCCTAACACTTGACAACTCAAATCAATTTCAATAGCGCTTTGGGCCGACCAGTTTCCCAAAGCAGTAGACCAGAATAGTGCACCTTGCAATACCCCAATCATAATTATCAGTAGCGTAACTGGGGTGATAGAAGTGGGGGACAGGGATGAAAATAAGGTAAATGTACTGACAGCAAATAGAAAATGTTCCGACATTTTGTCAAAGGATTATCACTTAACAAGTCACCACGCACTCGTGCCCCCTCCCATCCACCCATACCTTCGTAGTTCATAAAACTACAAAATACCAATAACCAGTGCAGTCATTTTGATTTTGGAAGTGGGGGATATCTGGCCTAAAACTTTTCTCTTATCCTGGTGAGGAGTCTAATAGGAAGAGGGCCAGATGCAAAATGGTGCCAAATGTTTCAATAATTGGGTGTATACTTCATTGCCCAAAGGAAAAACTGCATGCAGGCTCAGCCAGGGATGGTGCTTGGATTTACCGACATGTGGGAAAAGCACCCTGACTAGGGGCCAGCTATTCTAAGCCCAGACGGGAGCAACAGGTTGCCGAAATGATGCCGATCGTAAAATATAAGACGCGCCGAAAAAATTGGGATTATATTGCAAAAGATTTCATATTTTTGTTTTCATTAAGAGAAGTTGAAAAAGTTTGAATTTTTATTAAAAAATCTGCCCTTCTTAAGAGCAAAGCAAGAAATTTGATTATGCGACTGCATGGTCTTCTTCGGGGAGTAAATTTTTTCATCTTACCCATTTAGGCTCCCAGACGAAACTGAAAAATCTTATCCCTTACAACATATATTTGCCACGATGGTCAGGTTGAAGAATCTTCCAAAAAATAGGAAAAAGAGATAAAAATATCGAAACGTTTAAATGTTTCATTTTTGTGTTTCTATTGAATCACGACTACAATATTTGTGGAACCTTCAACGTTGAATCAATCCAGAATGTTGGAAATGGCAGGAAGTTACAGCTAGATGAAACTGAAGATAAAAGCGCGCGTAGAAAGAATTTTTACAGAACTTACTGCCTACGGACCTGATAAAGAGCCATGTGGAATTCTTTCTGAGCATATTAAATATACGATATGCCTATTAAATTCCACAGTCGGCGGATGTACCGACAAGATCAGCAAATGTACCGACAGACCATTCCAGGACGACAAGTGGGTGGGGGCGACAGCCCCCTGTCCCCCTCCCCTTACGTTAGGCTACTGATAATTATTCATTTATATCTAATGTTCAAGAATACACCTTGGTGGGCTTTCAATTGTAGCACGAGAGAGTTGCACGGCTTTACACTTGTACTGTGGCCTATCAATGCACGGTTACAAACAGGTTACCCTATTCTGTGTAATACACTTTGTGTAATGAACTATTTGTTTCCGGGACCAGTCTTTCCGCTAAGTCCGTATGACGCAATTTTGTGGCTCGTGGATTTGACGCAGTGATGTTCAAGAGGAAAAGTGAAAAAAGGAGGGTTTCAGATTTCCCAAGGATTGACAAAAAATGATGTGACATCCAAAAACTGGTTGTTAATGTTCCATCAAACCAATGTAAAGTGTAAGTATAAAATCCATCTCACTCCAGGTGGTGTCAAGTTTGTCTCCTAAGGCATCACAGGACATCTGGAACCCAAAAGCTTCCAGTGCCGTAAAGCGGGCCCTGGTCCTCAGCTAATGGGGCTTCGCGCTTAGCACCATCAGTGGGTCAACAGGTCAAGAATCTAGATAATTTTGGATGGCATTCAATGTTACGTTTAAGTTGGCTACCCCGAGACTGAAACACCTGAATACTGTATTGTGTACAGTACAATATCTGGAACTGAAATATTTAAAGACTTGAGGGGATCGTAGGCTTAGATTTTGGGAAACGTTCTCAGAGATTTAGCAGCATAAAAGTTGCTTATTATCATCGATTTTAAAAGCTATCAAATAAATGTTGCTAACCTCTGTTTATTTTGTTAGTTTTACTAGGGACATTTTTTGGTAGGGGGGATTTCAGCCCTAAACTGAAGGCACATTATGAGCTTTATTCTGCAAATCGGCAGCTATTTAGATTGTCTGTATAGCAGACAGAGCTTTGATTACTCAACGGTGACCGCAAGTCAAAATGTGGTGTTAGTTGATGGAGTAATTGTGTCTGAGGAAAATAGGCCACGTAAAATTAGCCAGGAAATGGTGAGGTGGGTGGGTGGTGAGTGGTTGAGTGAACATGAACATGTAACAAGTTTAAAATTTATCCAAGGCAACCAAGTTTTGAGCAGGGCAACTAAATTTTAAAAGCTGGGTGTCCTTTTGAATAGGCCTAATTACAGAACATTTTTACTGCCTAATTATCATCACTGAACAAACAAACATACCAAAACACAGGAGCATTATATTTGAAACTTTACCACTTGAAGCAGTCTTCTGGAGGCTTTTGAAGCCCTGAAACCAAGTAGCTTCCGGGAGCCTTGCCCCCTGGACCCCCACCGGGGCTTTGCCCCTGGACACCACCAGGGGCCCTACGGCGGGCCCTTGAACCCAGTGGCGGACTGGCTACACGGTCATTCGGGCAATGATCGGTGGGCCGGTGGAAAAGGGAACCTGATAAAAAATTACAGCCCATTTTCACAATAGTTAATAGAATACAGACGAGCTATGCAGTATGCAGCAATATATTTGCAACTGTAGGAATCAGCTCATGAAATCACCATGTTATTTCGTAACAGTAGATTGTACTACTGGCAACACGCCTGTGCTAGTATTTGGGCATATATATATATATATATATATAAGTACGGTGACCAAGATCAGCGTGATCAGCAATGCACACCACACAGCCCGGGAAATGCCATTTCCTGCAATCTGGAGGCCTTCAGAGGCATTTCTTTCTTTCTTTTTTTCTGTACGCTACGTGTCAATCATGGCGGCGCTTCGCTTAGATAGTAAATCGTTACCTCAATTTTCTTAAATAATTTACCCTATAAAAAAAGCTGAAACGGAAATCAAAGCCTGATAGATGGCATGTACAGACGATGGATTTCTGTTTTACCTTTTGCCTCTGTTAGTTGGTGGAAGATGTCAACAGTTTGCGCAAGCGTGGATCGGGGTGACCCAGGATCCCTTTCGTGAAGAAAAAAAATAAAAAAAAAGAAATGAGCGCATAGGAAGGGAGAAAAATAATAAATACAAAAATGTAGGCGTTGGTGTTTAGGGTAAGGTGAGGTGTATGGTGCGGATCTTGGCCAAACTTGACACTAAAAACATCATTGATGGTGTGGCTGCCAGAAGGTTCGAACTGCTAGACTCCTACTCTCGTAGACGTTACATGTGCTCGTGTTATCGAAAATATATGTTTTAGTACACTTTATTTAGATTTTTCCATTTTTCAACATATTGTCACAAAATGCTTGGAAATCTAAATAAAATACAGTGTAAAACATATCTCTTGTCTATTTTTAGCTTTCCTCAGTTTTAACAAGGTTAACAAGGAAAATTATTTTTTAAAGGATTATTGTAAGTTGACCTACAAAATTGTATCTGTGCATTCCTTAAGTCAAAAATTCCTCAATCCCCTTAGACCCCTCCCTCAGGACGGCGATCACAGTGACGTAGCCATGGGCGATTGGTGTGGTCACCTCCTCCCCAAATGAAGGGAAAAGAGGAAAAAGAAAAAAAAGCAAATAGGAAGGAAGAAGGTGGAAGAGAGAGAGGAGCAGTGGTAGCTCCCCTGGAGACCATAGGAGGTGGGGAGAGGGAGGTAAAGCCCAAGAAGGCAAACAAGGTATGGATTCAACGCAGGCCCCTTGACCCAATCCGTACAGCGCAAAGCGTTCCCTTACGCGAGACATTTCTGATTCATATATATCATAAATAAATTTCAGCCCTTTTGACAAATTAAAGACGCTACGAGCATTAAGCGACCAGTGTTTTAGCCAGTCCCTATTTGTGCGACAATGTCGCATGAAAGGCGACAAATATTTGTCGCACAGAAAAATCGGACAAGCAAATTCTAAGCGGGTGTAAATTTTGACAGATTCAGCCTCACCAGCCATAAAAAAGCCAGCATGTCATATTTGTCTGCTTAAATTGCGACAGGACTTCCTAATTCACTAGCCCTCATTGTAACCTTCTAGCGCTACTACCCTTCTTTCATCTCGAAGATCAGACAGTAGACTCATTCCGTGTATAACGTCCCTGGCGCCGGCCGCGCTCCTCATTAGGGCAGCCTCATTAGGGCAGAAATCCAGTCAAATATTGCACCATTTACGATCAAGGCACCTTTCAAATTCCAAAAATTTTCCAAAGGGGAGGGGGACCCCATCTCCCCTTAAACCCCTCCCCACTCCTCATATCAGTAAACGTCGCATTGAAAAAACATCCTACCTAAAACACTGTACGCGACTCAGGGGCGTAGGCTTGGAGGATAGAAAAAAAATACACAATACAGAACAGTTAAACGGGAACGTTTAATTTTATCTTGCTATATTCATGGTGTCATCATAATTCTAAAACGACTGTATGATACGAACTACATTTCAAGCAGCTGGAATTTTATGGTTTCGATTAGTAATGCAATGCCCATTGCAACACAAAGATGGTAAAAGTTAAGCCGAGACCCAGAACTGGGTACTGACTTCTGCAATGCATGGTGTTAAAGGAATATTCTAACAACAGTTTTAGAAGACCTCAAATGAAAGCGAATAATTTTTCATCGCATTCCCTTTCATCCCTACATTCATACCTTATGGATAATCTAAGATATCCCTGTTTAAAGATGTTGAAAAATGTTATGTAAGACTGGCAGAGTGCTTCCACAAATTTTTTTCTGTTCTGGACTTTCAATTGAAGTGTTCGAATTGACCTTAAAACTTGACACCGGTGAAACATTGAATCACAACCATATTAATTTGAGCTTAAAAAGTAGTAAGATTAAGGTTACAACTCTAAAAGTGTCTGCATATTCATTTACATGTCCAAGATAATAACGAAACACAATGGATGTTCAATTCGTCTGCCTGTATGACTCACAAATTTCCCATAGTGCAATGCCCTGCGGTGAGTTGAATATTTCCTTTAAAAATTCATCAATTATAAATGCTGTATGCTTTTTTGAGATGGGATTTTACACCAAGAAAGATGAAAAAGTTTCCTGATTTTATGAAACTCTTGTATTTTGTCACCTAAATAAGCCCTGTAAGCAAAAGTTACAGGGAATTTTACGGCTGACACTGTGAAAAATAGACTAGCCTATCCTCAGTAAACCACCATATTGCTCCATCGTTTTATAGAAACCCTAACACCTTGAAAATGCAAAACTTATTCCAATCCAAAAGCAAGAAGACTTTTTTAGTATTAGATTATTCTGTGGTGAAATCCTTAGGCGTTTTTTTTTTTTTTATGCACAGATGGTTTTCACCACAAGTTATTTTCCTTGTACTTAGTTGGTGCCCATTTGTGTTATATGACTCAGTAGAGTCTTACTCTTGTTATTTGAAAACTTAAATGTTCATCTTTGGTGTTAGATATTGTGTTCATTTTGTTCATGATTTATCTTGAGGTTTTTGCTTGTTTGTTTGTTTTTTCTGTATTTTTTACCTTTTTCTCATTATTTTGTTGATGTATATTTTGCATTTTGTTATTGTAGTATATGTATAAGTCTCCTATACCCCGCCGCGTGTTTGGTCAAGTGGGAGGCCCGGGTTCGATTCCCAGGTCGAGTCATACCAAAGACTAGCCAGTGAGCCACAACTGGAAAAAAGGCCGTGGCCGGCTCGACTTGAACCAATTGGTTGGAAACTGGACCGTTAAACCTCATCTAACCTAACCTATACCCCGCCAGGGAAGATGAAGAGAAAAACACTGATCTGAACTCTTACTTTAATAAATGAGGCATACCATCCCAAATAAAGCCTCAAAGGCGATAGACTACAGGTACCTTCAAAGATGTTTTCAAACAAAACTATTACAAACAAAATGTAATACCAGGAGTAATTATCCGTCAATTTAACAATTCAGTATAACACAAATATTGTCACATGATCTAAATAAAAGACATTCATGAAATTAGGATTTCGTATATACTACTTCTGATTGGGGTGACTTCGTATTCCCTTTAACCACTAAATAAACTGAGATATTTTGTTATAAATGGTTCTGTGGAGAGCCTTACCTGTGAATAGTCAACTGAATGAATACGCTTTGCATGAACAGTGTGTTTACAAGTTGTTCATTGTTAGTGTAAGGGCAGATACCTCTGGGTAACCTGGCAAAGAGTGGTTCTAAATACGTCCATTTAACAATGGAGCCCTGGTAGATCCATGATTTGACGTACACTTCGGGGTTTACAGAAACATAATCTGGGCAAACGCTTACAGTGGTTTCGCGAAAAGAGGACACTGCTGTAGGTAACTCACGTGTATTAAAGCAAACGACATGTTGCATTGAAGGTAATATAAATACGTCTACAGAGGCGGCCGCAATCAAATTCGAACTTGAGTTGACATGTTTAATGTTAAGCTTCGTGGAAACATGTGTATGCGACCGTTTTGATTGATCAGATCAGTAACGCAGAGTGTGAGATGTTACATACATATAGCGTAGCATGCAGGTCACTACAGTATTAAGTGCATGAAAAAACAAACACAGGGTTTTCAAATTACCAGATAATGCCGTCAGTAACGAAAGTGATGTTGTTTCATCAACGGAATTGAGCTTAGGCAATCATGCTGTATGCATGTCAGTTGCAAACTGAAGTGAGATGTTACAATGACTTGGATGGGGAAATTGTGATGTCTAGGTCTGTGCAATAGGCTCTTTGTCTTGCCTTTGACTGTACCATTAAAGTGATACAAACAAAAACACGAGTTACATTCAAATTTAACTTTCAAGTGCCTATCTCACTTGTGTTAGAAATGCAAAGTATACTGAGTGATAAGCTCCTTTTAAAAAGCACCATTCACTTCTAAATCTTCTGACCCTAAATATTACCACTAGATCGCACAAAGTTTATTCACTTCGCACTTGACTGCTCCTCGGTTTTCCATAGAATAAAATACTTGCTTTGTCGTTTCTGTTTCGGTATGCCGAGGTCGGACGGTTTGGTATTGTGCGTTTCCTCTGATCCGTGGAAGTCACTTAAATTGTAATGCTAAACTTGCATATAAACAAAATATACCGTAAACAGTACACTTTTTTACTTCTTTTACCATTTTACTCTTGCAACAATCAATCAGTATACGGTCTGAATTGTGTGAATGAGTTCAATTTTGTCTTCTGACCGTTTAATTCAGTTTTCTGGTGCGACTCTTTGTGAGAGAAGTACAAGGGCACTCTCCATTTGAATTTGAAAATCGATATGCGGTTATTCATAGTTTGTGTATAAAATAATGCTGCTTGATACGCCTATCATTTGGTGTTCGGTGATAAATAATACCTTGAATATTTTGGCACGATATCTGACACTTAACCTGCCATTCAATGTGGGAAAGTGAGTTACAGGAATTTTCATCGTGCTAGAAGAAATATTTTATTTACCGCACCTTTGTCAATTTGGAAAGCTAGAGGCGTACAATCAGTTTACATGGGTAACTGTACAATGTTAAATAACCTGACGAAATTATCACATGAGGCAAATTATTTCGGCCGTCTAGAAATGTTGCTTCCAAGCAGGCATCTATGTTATTTAAAGTGATTCACAAGAATCCGTTTGGAATAAGAAGGAGATAACGCAGCTTCTGTCTAGGAGATCATACCTTAGTGCAAACAGGACTGTACGTGTTTCTTCCACATACCGGATTATACTGGGGAATACGCAATTGTCTGGTTGCATTAACGATCGTTTTTATTAGATTTGTTTTAATGCACGTAGGCTAGTGTCGACCTGCAAGGAGATATATGACATTTCATTTGGATGCCTTGGTTTCAAGCTTTTAAACCTGGTACACGGAAGGTCCACCGTAAAGATTTGACCTAAACTACCTCGACAGAGCAAGATGAATCGTATATGCGTCATCTGTATTTTTCTGTGCCTTGCATCTCTTTCGGTTGGAAATGAAGTGATAATCGCCAATATTGGAGACGAAACCCTTTTTGAAGGGAGGACATTAATACTTCGGTGCCAGAGCCAGTTGAGATCCCTTTCTTGGTGGAAAGGTTCGTCCAAAATGGCCGATTTCAACAATGGGAGACTCACAGTTGAACCTCTGTATGAGCACGTGGAGTTCAGTCACCAATTTATCTTTTTTACATTAAAATTTACTTCCCTAAGAGTCATAGATAGCGGAAGCTACTATTGCCGAGGGACTGTTGAAGAAAAAACATTGAATGCTACTGTTAACCTCAAGGTCTACGAGAAAGATCAATGTGTGACGAACTATGAAGGGCCTCAGGAGTACTTAACGGGTGAAATGATCAAAACGGTATTTGTCAAATGCAACTATCCTGTGGCTTCTTCCTTACAATTTACATCAATCTGGTATGATATGAATTCCATCCAGCTTAACACAATAACCAGCAGTAGTACAGATTATACTTACACCACGACAGCAATTTACTCTATTCCTGATGGACAAAACGGATCTGTTGTTACTTGTTATATTAATGAAGCAGGGAGCTTTCCTCCAGGGCCTTCATCAAATATCTTTTCATGCAGTGTGGGGCCTATATACTTCTTTGATGTCCCTTTCGTCTTAATAGAATCCTTACATAGCGATGTTGTTTATGAAACGGAAGAAATAACCTTGAGTTGTAGACTTGTTCCCTCAACAATAATGACTGAGCTCACATGGAACATTTCTCCAGGGGCTCAACAATCGGAAATAAGGAAATCAGGCGGAATTAGTTACCTTACTTTATCAAATTTTGTGCTCGGACTACAGAGAACTATTAGGGCAACCTGTACAACTGTAGCACTAGGTCTACCTTATTCCTCTACTTACAGTTTTGTTGTTAGAGGAATGGCCACAGCAGTCACTCAAACAGAAAACACTGAGTCAAAAACCGTCCGAATGGTAAAGTCATCCCAACGCTCAGAACTTGCAAATGTGACGATGACTTCTCCCGAGGATGATTTGGACCAAGATTATGCAAACAATGACGCGAAATTCAAACCCAAGGATGATGAAACTACATCTCTGATCCTTGTTATAGTCATTCTGTCCGTTGTAGTGGCAGTGCTTCTGGGACTGCTTCTTCAAGTCGCAATATGGTGTTTGATACGAAAAAGGGACACTTCAAGAAAACCCACCGCTGCAACCAGTGTGAAGCGCTCTAGCCTCTACACAAACGAGGGCTTCAACGAAGATGGTCTTTACAATGACATCGGTTCTTTACCAACATCTCCAAAACTGAGTCGATTGCCCAGTGAAAGGTGTGTTGAGATCAAAGACGACGAAGACAGTTGTGATGATGCTTTGGAAGATCACCCTAAAATGAAATTTCAAAGACCTTCGTCCGTGAGCACGTTTTCTGATGTAAGTTCAATGACTTCGGCTTCACAAATCCAACTCCCAGGCTATTCAAGTGTGGTACGTAATGAATCTCAGTACGATTTGCCACCTGTATGTAGTCCAATCTATGCTACTGCATGCAAAAAGAAGAGAAAGGCGTCTGCATCTTCAAATTCCAATAGACGGATGATTCACACAATTTCGAGACAGCAGTCTCAACAAGAAGATAGTTCTGACGAGAGTGGCGTCAGTGTTTCCTACCACAAAAGTTCTGAAAAATTTTTTGAACTTACAGAAGAACCGATTCTTAGTACAAAGTGCTAACTTGTACCTGCGATGCAAAGAACACTTAGTTATGCACAAATACATAAGTGTGCATAGATGTAAAATATATACGATATTATCATTGTATGTAATATTATATTATCTCATTTTTGTTTGTACATCCCAATTCAATTTTGAACTAAACTTTTGTTACTATTAAAGACCATGTTTCAGAAATTTATTTAATAACCGACTGGTTTACAGATATATTTTGTTATTTTTTATATTTTGTTAAATTTGCTAACTTTGCACTTTAGAGTATAAGCTTATAATGAGCATCAAGAATTTCATAAAGTAGATTTTCCGTTCCAAGTTCAAATATTAGCCTGCACTCATAAATGTTTCCTGAACTTTTTTGTATTGTTATCCAAAATTCCATAGTCTATCTGACCTTTTCACCTAGATCATCGTGCTTTTTAGGGGCATCCTGTAATGTTGAAGGAGTGGACAACTGGACACTTACAAAGGATTTTCTCCTCTTTAAGAATTTTGAGAATTAATACCACGTATTAAATGTTATCTTGCGTAAATGTGATAAAAAGAGATAGATGGTAACCCTGAGGGGTCACTTTCTTGTAGGTTATGATACTGTTAAAATCAAAAGATGGTATCTGGATGTCAGTTAGAACAAATTTTATACTTGATATATCACGATCAGGGTAATATACATTCCTTTGTCTTGATGGTTTTATTCAGGGTTATTCAATTGTTACAAATAATGCTCAACCTTAGCCGAACGTCATGGCATTGCTTAAATATTAGAAACAATGAACTTCCTGCTATTTCCTGTAAGGTGAAGCGTACTATGTTGCTGTTGTAATCGGAACCCAAAAGGTGTTTGTACTTTTTACCATTTGTCTATTCGTATTAGTTCCTTAAATTCAACACGGTTACCTCAAAGTCTTTTTTTTTGTTAGGCTACATATGATTATTGTATTGAGGACAAGGAAATTATTTTGAAGATTTTTGTTCACAAGATAAACTCTACCTACTGTTAAAGGTAGCTCACATTTGTTAGCTTTTGGTTTCTTTGTAATAGACCTTACACATTGACGTCACACTGACGTCATGTTTGGAGGAAAACAACGAGCACGTGGCTACACGCAGAAGAATTCGTCGGGGGCGTGCAGTAGACTTACGCGCGTATTCGATTGGTTGACGAATCAGCTGCCTGCATTTGTTGGTGTAACTTTCAATGATACACGTGTTCCTCCAAAAGAGGGCGTACTTTTTGCTCTGTGACATCGTATGCAAAAGGTCTATTGTTGATTTGCCTCATTAGTAGTTTGCAAAGTAGAAGCCTTGTGGAAAGTGTGCAAAAAGTTTAGTTAAAATTCATAAAGAGCATGTTTCGGCGCCCTCTGTACACAGTGGAGCATCGAGCCTTTTCGATGGGCTTCCGGCACCGAGGAGCCAGTTACATCATTTCGCCCCCCCCCCCACCGTATCTCCCAGACTACTAATGTCAAGCTTTACATTTTCTTTTATTGCTAATGTTTAAGAACGTGAGGGAGCCTTTCAACTTAATTAAATTTGGAATCCGGTTTGTTCTTACGCTGTGATATGCCGTCATTAGGATACACAGTCTGATGAGTTGGTACAAAGCCTGTTCCCAGATTGCCATCAAAAAACGAAAAGACACATAACAAACTTGACATGAGTAAAATATGATAGCTTAACCCAGTTTGCCTTTAGCATGGTGTATGCTTTCACTTCTCCAGAATTCATTGCCTTTTTTTGTTGCTAATAACAAAGAAGATCATAAGGAGTTTTCAAAAGTAGGTTAACTCTTTGTTTGTACTTAATTTGCATAAGAAAACCAAAAATCAACGTCTGCATTATGTCAACGTCCTCATTAGTGTGTCGGTGTATTAGCACTTCCCTCGAATTTTTGCACAATGCTTAATTTAGAAAGAGAAAGCTAAACAGGGACGGTCATGTTTGCTAGGTCTCCCATGAAAAGTCTTTTGAAATGTTTCTACTTCAGTTTCCATACATGGGCAGAACTGAAACAAAATGAGCCTCTCCAGCTAACTCTCAAACAAGACTACAAGGCACCTCTAGTTTATTTATATTCCCATCCAAGGGCATATTAACCAATGCGTACTCTTCTTTTCTTATATTTTTAACATTGGTTAACCTTTTGATAAAGAATGAGTTCAGTCTTGTTTAGCAAAGCAGAAATGCTTACGGACGTAGGGTAAATAATAATGAAAAAGATTATCATGTATTTTATATATAGTAATAATAATGTTACTAATATTAAATAAGTAGTTCTAGGACTTCAAAGATATCTTAGCCAGAGTTAGGTATGGTAAAGTTCCAACGAAACAATTATCTCCCCTCGGGACTAGAATAAAGGACGCCGTGGCTCTTTTAGTTTTGTTTAGTTTAGTTTCTTAAGCCCAATGCAATCTTTGAAATGATCTTTCGTCCCCAATCATACACTCCACCGTTAAATTGCTAGGCTAACAAAAATTGTCAAATTGTGATTTGTATTTCTATGATACACTTAGTGCGCATCTAATACCATTTGGAGTAGTTGAATGCGTCATTTTAATTGCCACAGTTTTGTAAACACGTCAAAGACTTCGGGGCTTCTCCCCTGGACCCTTATTGATGTGTTGTCCCCTTGACCCACCAGGAGCCCTACTGCGGACCCTGGAACCCAACGCCTACAGAGGAGTGAGACTCATCACCACGACACCTTCCACACCGCTCAGTCCTTCACATCGGTTTGCCTATCCGTTGATACGTTGTACCCCAGTCTCCCCCCCCCCCCACCTTCACAAAGGTGATCTTAGTCAACGTGATTGACTAATTCCTGACCAATTTTAAGCCCCGTTGACTCATTTGTGACTATAATTCTAGTTCCAGTTAGTCAAATATCTGCGGAATTTCGTCAAATACTAGTCTTTTAGTCTGTTAGTCTATTTAGACACCTTCTAACGAAATACTATTTAGAGACTGGTTCATTACCTTTGACAGTCGCCCCAATCTTACTTCAAAACATAACGTACACTTCTGTATATCATCTCATTTCCCTTACAAATATAGGTCATATTTATTTATATTTGATATTTCTTAACTACATACTGCATATTACACATGGTTATAAAAACTTGTTTTACATGGTTTTACAATGAAGTATTAAAACTATTGTCTCAGTATAGAAAATAGCCATACATGGATAATGATTCCGTTGTACAAAAATTTATGTGTGGTAACCGGATGTGCGTCTAGAGGGCCTATATGAATTTTCTCAATATTTTGCCGTCAGTTGCATCGGCTTTATTACTGGTCCTCATTACAACTTCCTTAATTAGAAGAGAAGTTTTAATTTAAACTGAAGGAAAAACACAAACATTTTTAAAGTAGTTCATTGTAAAAACACTTAAACACTGTTTCGATCGAAATGGTTGCCTATGTTCTAGCACAAATACATTAAGACAAGAGTTGATCCACAACTGTCGGTTATCCCTTCCTGTTTGTGACTGTTCTCCTTGCTAAGAGTGATGCTACATTCAACTGAGTAACTTGTGCAACTGCACATTTTAATCAAGTTTGTAAATTTGGTGTATAAAGTACAAAAAAAAAAAAAAAAACCAAAAAAGGCCCGGAGCCTAGCTCTTCGCCACGATATACCCTGGTGTGTGAATCATAAGCCATAAGAAAGTAAATAGAAGAATATCAGACTAACACGTAAGGACGAAGATGGTTGTTTCAGGAATGCAATAAAAGAGCTTATAATGTGCAAGAGAAAAGACATCCATTTGCGATAAAATCATATCTCTGATTTGCAAAGGGTAACGTATATCATCTACTGAGGTGAACACTTTTACCAAGACAGACCATTAAGTATTTAGTGGGCGTTCATTTGACCGATTGAAATAAAAACAAAACTAAAACTTCATGAACAATAGGTAAAGAATGTGTTAGTCGATACTTCTCTTCTTGTTATGGGTACCGTACCGAAAGTAGAACACTTGCTAATTTTTATCAAACCCTTATTGTATTAGTTTTGGGTTGAAGAATAAAACCCTGCCTTAGAGTGGCCTCTTAAATTTGCTACATGAGGAGAAATATTTCTGTTTGTTGGTAAGTTTCTAGTGCAGAACAAACTTGTTGTTACCCTGAATTCAGGATGTAAGTACTTGAATTTTGAAAAAGGTGACTCTCGAAAATACAAAACTAGATATCAAATTCCTTTTTTGTTGTCATCACAACGAATAATAACTACACATCTTATCTAAGTAAACTGAAGTGATAAAAATAATTAACTCCAAATTCCTTTTCTCTTGACCCATTGTCAAGTGAAGTAAGGATCAAAGTTCAGCTTCTATCACTCATCAACTAGTTTATTATAAGGAAAAAATTCTTAGTTCCCTTACTAAAGCAGGCAGATGCTTAACAGAAACAGACGTTTGTTCGTCGGGTTCTTTAGTGAAATTCGAAGATATTCGGCTCGTCTTATCGTAAAAATAACATGCAATATTACCCTTAAATTGCTTTATGCAACTTCAAAGATTTAAGGCAATTGATTGCTTGTTTCAAACGTATAATTATAATTAAAAGTTTGCATTATTTCTATGTGGTGTTATGATAAAATCAATCAGAAAAGATTTCATGAAAAAATAGCCGGGGTGCATTTTGCCACAAACACATGATTTTTGACACTTATTATGACATACTTAATACTCCATTGTTTGTGCGTTAGTTCTCGCGAGTAAATATCTGAAACTACCGTGAAGCGGGTAACCTTACTCTGAAATACCATAGTGAAATAAAAGTAAGATCATGGTCACTGACTTGTCAACCGTTTTTCCGGTTTAAAATACCTCTCGGTAACTCCTGTCAAACTTTACAATTTCCGAGTAAATTGATGACTGGTATTTAATCCTGTTTAAATATTAGAATTTACCCACTAAATGTTATTTTAACGATAAGATAGTTTGTTAATCTGTGACAGTGATTATGACTTAATTTAACCACTATGTTATAGAGCTACATCATCCCTTCTTTTACCAGGAGCAAAAAAGGTTCCCTCTCCCACATTTAAAAGGAAGGGATGCAGTCGTACTCAATACTGTCTGCTCTACATTTATCTGCTGACAATTTCTCTGTATCAAACGTGCTTGCATTGTCACCATATGTACAATTCGTTTCCCACGACAACTCTTTAGGGTCGACTGAAGAGCCTAACCCCACATTGTCTTCAGCAGGGATACAGTCGTATTCTGTTTCAGAGAGGCTGTCAACAAGAGGTGGTTGAAGGCCAATAATAACTAGCTCCTTCTCGTCGTTACGTCTCCTTGAAGAACGATTCCGTTTGAGAGATAGTTCCGGTGTCGTAGATATACTAGATCTCTCTGGTAGATCAGGTGGGATGCAATCGTATGTCTTCTCTTTTGGATTGAGGTCGTTTACTGTGTGACAGCCAGAAGGAGGCATCTCATGAGGCAACGCCTTCTGTTTTATTTTTGAGCTGTTACGTTTTCTTTGTAAAGACCTTCTGAGATTTGCCGTCAGACTCTTGGAAGGACGGGAATCTGCTGGAATGCAGTCATACTCAAGACCTGAGACACCACTATCAGTAGGAGATGTAACTTCAGATGGTGATTCATCAACATTATTTTCCTGTTTGTCAGTTGAGCCTCTAGTCACCGACATATTTGGTGTGACACATACACTCAGCCTTGCCGGTGAATCTGCTGGAATGAAGTTATATTCTGAGTCAGGCAATGCACCGCTATCAAGGGACACGTTTCTACTGTATTGTGGCCCTAATTTGATGGACGTGGTCGAGGTCATAGCAACACTAAGTCTTTCGGGTACCATGGGTGGAAAACTTTCAGAGTCCTTTGCTGTCGTAGATAATCGACATAGGACCAGTTCTCCATGATTTAGTGAATCGTGGGATCCACATGACCTTACAATAGTGTAGGGTGGTAGACCAGGTTTGCTTGTGCGATAGATAACTTGTCTGTCACGATTCTTGACATGAAAGATTGAGACCGGTATAGCAATTATAAAGATGATTCCAAACGTGCCTACAACACATAAGGATATTTTGATAAGAAAATTAAAAGAGTCCTTACTCGTAGAAATGATGACAAACATGTCACTGGTACTGACGCGTTTCGAACGGTATGTTGCTTTACAGCCTACTATCAAATAGCTGCTGTTTACATCTTTGGGGATGTGAACAGTAATTGTGGACCTTCCAGGCTCAAAGTACGTTTGGTTATCACATGAAGGTGAAAGATTCCAAGTCATAAGAGCATCCAGAATATTACACTTACACTCAAATAAAAATGAAGATCCTTTGTAAACAGATTCATTTAAGTATCTTAAGGATATGTCTAAGGTTTGAAACAACATGACAGGACCCCACGAACAAGAACTACGGAAAGGTGGAAGGATTACGCCAGGTGGGGATTCCTGGAAAGCAGAACAATTGAAGTTAGCTCCATTTGATGTTTCATCTAATACTGTCTTGAGCAAAAGTCCTTTCCTGTCTTTCGAGTTGACTTCCAATACTGATGTGTTCAAAGACTCGGAAAAATTTAAATGTAGATTAACCTCAGGTTCAGCATGGCGTGTTGAACAGTTTAGCTCGAAAGAGTCATTAACAAGATAGTAAGGCCACTGGTTTTTGGAAAAGCACAGTGGTTTGTCATCAGACGGTTGATACCACACTTTGAGTTGATGATACTTCACAGTTAATCCAAAGACACAAGACCATTCACCTGTATCATTTTGCATCACATTCAGGATCGTAAAATTGTGAACAGTGGCATTCGTTATGTTGTAACTATTATAACGAAATCTTTTGTCGTCTCTGTGTAATTCCGAGTTCATGACATAAAGATCCTCATTCCCTTTTTTTATAACAACTGGAATCGATAAAGGCACCTGACACAAAAATGTAACACAAGAGTTATTAAGAACAAACTTGGGTTTTTCGTTGTCAAACACCATATGTAATTTTTCACAAGGAAACTCTTTGCCTTTAGCCATAACATGTACAAATAAAACAAAACACGCGAGAAGTAACATATTCCCTGCACACTTGATCACATGGGATGGATAGGATCTGTTCAAACCCATATGACCGAAGGTATCTCCAGTGGTCGCTAGTCGTGCAGTGGTGTTTACTGTTTCCACAAAGTTCCTTATCTGATACCGTTAACGTTCGTCTGTGGTGAATATGATGTACAGTTGTTACATGCAGTGCGTTCCTGATCTTGGTTTTGTATTCCAAAGTGAAAGTTTCTATACGAGTCTCGTCACTCATTAAACCACTTTATACCTATTCACCTTCGTAAAGTATTAGGTATGAATAACATATTATCATGAGGCATTGTGACGTAGCGTATACATATTGATTAGTTTAAGTTCACTTACTGTCAGTAAAGTTGAGTACTAGTCGTTAATCCGGCCACGGTGGACTGAAGTATAGGCTGGGTGGTATTCTATGGTTCAAAAGTCCCTTGTATTCCTTCCTTGTATGAATTAAAACTTCTAGACGGGTGTCTAACCAACTAAAAATTTGGATCAAATTTGGTTTTTTTTTGAAAAGCCAGTTCAGGTGGGGAAACCGTAGACTGTTCTTAGATGAATAACTCACCTTAATGTGACCCGGTCGTGGATTCAATCCTCACCCTCCCGGTTGCCAAGCTTCATCGCTTCATGTACCACTGCCTCCATCCACTCGGCCGCAGTTCCGGTATGTCATGTTGTTATTACTATGACGAAATGTTTTCTCGTCTGCCTGTAATTCCCAGTCTCTGAAAAGATCCTCATTTCCTTTGTTATAATAACTGAGTTAAGGTGACTTAATTAAGGAAAGGTTGTCTAATATTTTTATACATGTACAGGGTGATCAGCATGAACATCCTTCCTGGTACTCATTCATTAGACAATGGTTTAATACCAAAGGCTGAGAATTGTGTTGGACATGGGGGGCGTGGGTTGAAAAGCTCTGTAAGATGAGTTGTATTTATATGTACACATATACAGGTATACAAGTATATATAAACACCTACACGTCGTATACGTAAATGCATATGAAGCCGGTATGAAAACGTATGCATACACGGACGTATATGTATAATTAAACATGTATGGGTATGTAAACGTATATGTTTGTGTGAGACCGGCAACAAAATGTGCATTTTAGTGGTGCTGAAGGAGTACAAACCTCCCCTTTTCTCGTCTCGTCTAGACCGATAGAAGTCTATAAGTAAAGTCTAGCCATGCAGTTTAAAGCAGGTGGGTGATTCGATGCTTGGAATAACCATGGAAGTCTAATTTAGTACTTCCATGGAATAACTAGAAAGGTCCTGACTATGACACGAGAAGGCTACAAATGCATGAGAAGCGCGCAGGAATCGACCCTTTGAACAAAGTCCAAACTGATGTACGTAATGCAAAATCTTATGAGATTACTTATTCGAAACAGTATACGCATATGATGTAAAAACAAAGGTAGGTCCGGTTGGGGTGAAGACTCCAGAGTCTAGTATTAAAGATTTGTCGACATTCGAATTATTGCAGTTACGTAACATACAGAATACAGTAGTTTTACGTGTTTTGGGAAAGAAATTTGATAACTCTGTAGATACCAATGTGAGTGTAATGGAAAAATTACTAAACAGGGGTAACCATGGACCTTCAACTGAAATTTTGGAACATTACTTCTTAACGATTTCCCAAAAGTGGTGTTAGGAATCAACAATTGGCGGCAGAGTGTGCTGAAAATACACTTAAAATTCGGCTGGGTTGCAAAATATGAAGATGGAAGATAAATTTACGTCTCCCTTGAACATATTAATGTGGATTTGAGGTCATTCCCTTTAAAGAATTACACTTTCATCAGTTTGTAAGTTATTTAAATAGTTTTTTAAGAAAACAGATAACATGAAACAAAAATTGTGAGAGAGCCATGCAAGGGATTTTAATATCAAGCTATTCCATTTCTCACACCCTTACGGTCATGTCACCCCGTCCACCACCACCATTACCACTTCATGACGATAGCTCTGTGCAAAGGACGCCTAGAAAAGTGTCTCGTGAAATAAAGCAGTACCAATAAACACCGGGATACGAAAAATGAAGTTTAATGTCTAATACCTAAGGAATAGGTTTAAATCATTAGGCGACCTTTTTCCCTAAAAAGACCATCCACCTGAAACGACCACTGCAATTGAAACTAATCTTATGAATGAGAGCGTGCACCGAAATCTTGTTAAATGTGTCACTATAGATTTCTCAAAAATAATCAAGTTTTTCATGGTCAACCACATTAAGTAACTTATTCAAATATGTGACGAAATTCAGGTTGGTGGCTTTACAGGTCTAACTGTTTTTAAAGTGGTAGGGCAACTGGCAGGGTTGCATGGGGATATCACCAGAGCATTAAGTTGTAGCCCCTGAGTATGTTATTTAATATATTATTTAATATATCACTAGTTATGTACGTCACTCTACGAATGTGATTGTAGTAATAAGGCATGTATGTGGCAATATAGGCGAGCGGGAGGGCACCAAACACTTTTATGGTCAATGGAGCTAAATATTACGGCTGTTGACAAACTTGAAAGTTGCATAAGAGATTCTGTCCCCTCAAAAAAGATCAAAGTCATCATGTCCTATAGGCCTACTAGCATATACTTTCAATAAGCCCTATTACAGACCACCCCACCCCCACCTCCCTCATGGGCGAAATTAATGGGGAAATGGACACTTATCCCCCTCCAGACCTTAAAAATACTAAAATTAATAAAAAATAAACAATAAAAAAGGAACGAAAGGAAGAGAGACCAGAAAAATGATGAAAGAATTATTAATGTTATGGTACGTCTGTTACGTAAAGTAAAGGAAAAATTAAATTCAAATATCATAACCATGCCCAAAAAGGGTTTTCTCGGCCCTTCTTCGCGCGCACCCACAATGAATAAACTATTACAATGGAAGATCGCAAAGGTGGGTAGGCAAAAGTGCTAAATGTATGTCATTACACGCACCGTGTATAGTACTTTTTTGCTTTGCGTGGTCTCAATAGAAGTAGGTGTTTCCTTTGCACTGCTGTCTGTATAAAAAAGTTTGTGGAATTGCCTAGTTATTACTTCCTGAAGGGTTGCTGTCTGATTAAAATACTTTTTTTCAGAACCCTTGCATCCCCTCCTACTGTTACGTTCCCTCACCAACTACCACCATCCTGATAAAATTGACCGACAGTTACAATCTGGCATTCCCCATTGCGATAAGACAATTGTTTCATAAGCATTTCATATTTTAAATGACAATACAGGGTTTCCTCTAGAAATAGTTCACTAGAATGGCTGCGAAAGCCATCAAAGTTTAGGAGTATTCGGGGAGGACCTTCAGTCCCCAGCCTCTTGCTTGTCGCTTTCGGCACTCGCGGTAAAAGACTTCACCGACCACACCTTAGGAAATGCAGCCTAGCTCCAATAAAATTTCTTCCCTTGCATTTCTTACTTCGGATGCGTATGGCCATGTCTCTGTAATATCTTCACTGCGCTTATTTTAAACAG
>WURT03178620.1:0-10304 GCA_009936505.3 Holothuria glaberrima | reverse complement strand
AACCTTCCTTCAGCTTTAGAATAACGATAACAACACTCCTGGGTTTTCGGACATGCTGATTTAAAATTGTAATTCTCTATCCTTTAGTTTTCGAGATATCTGGTTTTCATTGGAGGGCGCCCTCTAGTGGACCATATGCAAATTAGCTGTGCCATCACTATAACCCACCTTCATGTCATAAAATACGTGAAGTCCTTTTATGATTTTTTTATCGTAGTTAAGTTCTTTTTTGTGAGATTAAAAGTTTGTTACCTACCTTCATACATGCTTACCTACCTACATACACCCATATCTAAGCACACATGTACGTAGGACCACATGAAAACTTCGTTAGAACAGTTTTTACATTATCGGTAAATTCTTTTTACATTATCGGTAAACGAGGGTTTTTACATTATCGGTAATTTTTTTACATTATCGATTCAAAGATTATTTTTACATTATCGGTAAATTTGTTTTACATTATCGGATGTTTTTACATTATCGATAATTTTTTTTTACATTATCGGTCGTTTTTACATTACTGGTTAATTTTTACATTATCGGTTGTACCAACTTGTTCGATGAACCATGCATTTCGGCTTGAAATTGTTTCCGGTGAGGAGTTATAAACTTGTGTACAAAATCTTTGTTAATGCCATGAACTATCACTCAAGAATATCATCGGTTTATTCTATCATTTTAAATTCATACGGTAAACATTTTGATCAAGATTCTTATCGGGCTTAACAAAACCATAATGCGTACACAGTTCTGTACATAAATCGAACGTTTAGCCAATCACAGTTGATGTTACGTGATCATATAGACTAGGAAGTCCAAACGTAAAACATTCACAAGGAAGGTTAAGTATCTGGTAACGAAATTTTCCAAATTTTAACCGATTTTTATTCCTTTTTCTACTTCAAGCTGGTCACAAATTTTCATTTTGTTATATATTTTTTTTTTGATAATCTTTGTAAATTGAACAATTACGTTGTCCTTTTAAAGTTGGCTATTACAAGGAGATTTGAAACAGACGCTTCACCATCTTTTGGGGTCGTTTCCATACTTAGGGACTTCAAGGATTGTAGGGTCAACGGGCACTGTTTGGCTGCAAACGAGCGCTAAACAGCGCTTGGCTCCCGGTTAATTTTAACCCTGGTCCCCCTCAACTATAACACCTCCCTAAACTTCTCACCATTCGAGCATGGAGCTTTATTATCTCGGTACCTCCATGATACAAGTGAAAAGTAAACCTACAATTCCTATTCCCAGCATTTACAACCTCACACTTTTTAACGTCAAAAAGTATCTGCCAGTCCTGGGAGCAAACTAAGAATCTTATCGATAGATCTAGCTGGAATAGAAAAGTTCCCTCATCAACCTGAGACGTAACTTCAGAGTACAATTTAGCACCGTCGTCAAATTTCTTAACACCAGAGCAAACATGCCGTTCAAGATCACTAACATACTGAAAAAAGCCGTAAGCAAAAGAACTCTGAAACCGAACCCCAGGGTTGCACCACTAGAAACCCCTTTCCACGATGAAGACCTACCACTCACTGCTACTCTCTATTCTTTCTATCTCATAACCACTGCTGAATCAACACATTACCATCAATCCTCATGCTCTTCAGCTTTTGGAACATCGAGTATCAGGCACCCTATCCAATGTTTTCTAAGGTCCAAAAACACATTATAAAAGCGGCTATGTTATCCAAAGAAAAACAAATATCCTCCAGAAAGTCTATGAGACCAGGTAAGACTTCTCAATCAGAGGGAATGGTTCAAAGTGCTCAACAGTAGCATCCCTACAAACTTATTTTACTACTTTGCAAATCATACTTATGAGACTAAACGGTCTGTAATTACTAAGGAGAGACCTACTCCTCACTTGAAAACATGACTTAAATTAACACACGCCCATGATTTTAGGGAAAAGCCCTACTAGCAGGGCCGGATTTAGCTTGTGGGTGAATCGGGGCCAAAATAGTTGGGGCACCTTTCACGATTAGGCCCGTTATCTAAACGGAACGCCACCATAGGTTGGCAAGAAAAATTTGGCAGAAACTGCTTTCCAGATCGCTTAGAAATGGCACTTCCCAGCAGGTGGCACCGCCAGAATTTGGTGATTGGGGCACTACATATGCTGTCGTAATGCCACCTCAATTCCCTCCAAGTCTGAGTAAATTTCACTTTTTTATGCGCACCTGTGTTTGTATACAACAGTGAGGATCCTTCCATTGTCCCTACATAAAGGTGCTGAGCTCGGGGAGGGGTCGCCCCTCCCCTTTGAGAAATTTATATTAATTTAAGGTTGCTTAGAGGCAAAATCTTGGGGTATTTTTGGAACTAATCATGTATGGCTGGAAAATGTCCATCACTTATGAATGTTAATTTTGGTAAGTTAAAATAGGAGAGTATGTTGTCTAAGAGAAGGAGACGTGTTCCACAAACCTCCTGCATCTCCCCTTTTTGGCCTCTCTAGTGTAGTCTGTTCATGTAAGTACACATGCGAGGAGTCCACGGAACATTCTTAGATTATTACGAAAATTTTCCTTTCCTTCATTATGCATTATAAAAGGGCATCTAAGGCTGGCCTGGAAGCTCTGGATTAATTGTATATAATGGAGCAATGACATTCCTGACATTCAAATGTTACTATAGAGTATGACGAGACCGAGCAATTTACAACTATCGTATTTTACTAATTGTGAACGAAAATCCAGACGAACAACTTCCAGCAATGGGAAATGGGAGAGAGGGAAGGTATATAGATGCAGTGATATAAGAACTTCTTGAAAGGCCAATCAAAAGGGATGAAGGACTTACAAGCGCGTTTCAGAATTAAAGTAAATGATCCCATATTGATGCAAGGCCCCTACAGATATCTGAGGATGTATCTCTGTTGTTCGGAAAGTGTTGTGACCAGAATAGTTCCGTGTATTATTACCTTAAAAATGGTCATGTGATAGAGTACAAACCGTGACGAATGCGGGCAAATCGCGCCGAAATTTTTCATTAAATAAAACTTCCATGACAAAACCTGCATTCAGGCTCTGCATTAAGACACTTTTAATTACCCAAGAAACCTATTTGCCACTCAAAAATCCAGGTTTTTACTTGGTAATTCGTAAACAGATTTCAGCTTTTGGTGTGGTGCTTCTCCGAAAGTTGCTATCGTAAGACATTGATAATAAGAACGACATTGGGGTGAGGTTTGTAGCGCGAAAATTTTGATAGTTTGCGAAGGATTTGCAAAAATTCTGATAGATTGAGAAACTTTTGTGATAGAAAATGATGACAATAGATCCATCACTCGGTCGAAAACATCACCTCATCCTACCCCTACAGAAACCTTTAGATTAAACGCCTTTGGGGATAATTTTAAAATTTTCAGAGTTTTTTCAGAAATCGATTGGAGAACGCGCCCCCATGCCACCCGTGCCGGCGACACAACTTCCCATGATTAGCAAGTTGCATGTGAACATTTTCACGTTTGTATTTATGGAAAGAAAACTTTTGTTCAGTGTGGAGTCCAGAACAAAGGTCCGTATTTTACATATTGACCATCGACGGACGGACAGAAAGGCATCTAATGCCTCCATTTTTGAACACCCAAATGTGGGTCTGGGCCTGGGTTGTTCTCGCCGTAAATCCGGCCCTGCCTTCTAGAAACATTTATACGTATCATATGATCAAAACAAACTGTCAGAGAGGTGTGTGCTCCCATTTTCAATACCTCTGCAATTGACAGGAGAGTTAAGTACAGAAATCAAAATGCACTCGGATCTGAAGCCACATACTGAAAATGATGAAAGCCTACATAGCCTTCATTGGTCTTTGGATTTTATTCAAGGTCTCCCTGACGGAGAAAAAAGGGGGAGGGATATGCCTCGAGCCTTGCGTTAAATGGGCAAAATTTGGATTTACCAATGACTTGATGCACATAATTGCAAAAGGCCGATCAAACTTTGATTATATCCCATGTGAACAAGCGAGCTTTCACAGTCACATCTTTTGATTCAAGTTCCTAGAGAAAAATGAATATTACGAATTCGTTACGATTTAGGAGGCTTTCAGTATTAAGGTTAAATGCAAGACCGTAGCCTGGGCAATAACTCGGGGGGGGGGGGAGTCCATGACACAGTCTAGGCAGAGCACCAGGTGGCACTACAGATAGTTAACACCTAGGCCGACCCTTCCTTCTTCACATGTTCTGGGTAGCATCGGTGTGCTGAGGGGAGGGGTTCATGAAAGGCCTGGTTTAGATTCCAAATTGTAATATCGTTGGGAAAATTTGCACTGATTTTAGGTTTACAAATTGTCATTATTTAGTTATATTCTTCATATTTTGTGGCTACGCGGAAGGCAAGAGGTGCTGTCTAAGAGGAGAGGACGACTTCCTATACTCTGATAAATTTTTGTCTATGTTAGGTGGCTTGGATGTAAACTGGTGCTGTCTTTCTAAATCTTCTAAAAGCGTTGAATTTCATTATGTGTTTAGGAATCCTCATTATATCTTGTTTTTTTTTTCTTTCCTGTTAGGCAAAGGTGTAATTAAAGGGGATATTATCTAAAGGGGTGGATTACATCTCTACTCTTTGAGAGATATTTCTTGTTCAAAGCTTTTCCTAAATCCAAAATGGTCTTATCTTTGGTGAGGCTTTGGACGCATAAAATAATCTACACTTTTAACTATTTACTGAAATATTCGGCTTTGGCATGCATAACACCCCACAAGGCTGGCACTCGGTGCAGGCTTCCCCTAGCGCTCTTAGCACGACACTTGGGGAGCCACCATTAGTTGATACGTAGCTATGGCGTAGGCCTTGCAAGAAAAGTGAGGAAATGACACATTTTAAATCTTAAAAGTTGCGTCCAAGAATCCTTTACTTTAAAATTTCATGCCTTGTAAACAAGTTTAGATTTCAAGAAGGAAAGTTAGATTTTATTTAAAGGGTAAATGCATCACCCCAATTTGAATTAGGGCATCATATTTCATGAATGGCTCTTGGGAATCATGTTACAATATGTTTTTCACTGCATAAGTTGAGACGTTTAAGTATAGACTAACTCCTTGAATATGCAATTATAATGTTCTTACATATCATGAAAGATACTTGACGTAAAATAGGAGATATTCTTATATATCATGAAAGATACTTGAAGTAAAATAGGAGGTATTTGAGAGATTTAACTGTTGTTCAAAATAAGTTTGCGGCGACTGCTTATGCCCTTAATTAAAAGTTACTTATATAAAGCTCATTGACTTAACTTGGTAACTTAATAATTAAAGGTAATCATTGACTGTTCAAGCGGTGTTTCTTGAAGGAGGAAGATGGTTTATTCGTCAGGCAGGAAAATCCGCATTAAAACGAATCCATGGCGGGGTGTGAGTATTTCCCCGGGAAAATTTGGATTAAAAAGTAACCTCAAATGCTTTTTTCCAGGTTTTGGGTGCCTTGAAATCATAGTTTGGACAGTGAAATTTTCAGCATTTCTGTACATTTTTTTCAAAAAGGTCATATCACACTTACGGTTTGGAAATCTCAGGGGGCAGCAGCCCCTGTCCCCGCCGGCTACGGCCCTAATGTGGAAAATTGCCAAAGTTCTTTTTTAAGTATAGTACAGCTATTCGTAACCAGAAACTAGTAACGTGATAAAATGTAAAGTTTACAGTTACTTCAAAGAAGATTTTAGGTAAGTAACTTGCTCCGTTAAAGGACTGAGAATACTGTAACCGTTACACAAATTGCAACTCGTTAGGGTCACGGAGTTTCTTGGAATTTGTTACTTCCTAACCCTATAGTTATTTACGCGTTTGTTGTCGATGAAAATTTCTTTAAAATGGTTGTGGTACTAAAGCCCGCAGAGCTCGTCAGGGCTTAATTCCCCTAGTTCCCCAATGGAATGTCCTTGGCGCCGCCTTCGAGGCTTATGATAAGGCTTCGCTCTTTCGGTGGTGGGGCGACAGGACGGGGTTTGAGAATTAGGATAACTCCATGAGTGAATTGAAATTTAAAGTGTTTATTTGTTTGGAGGCTTCGCGTACAGCTTTTCAGATATTGCTGTCTCATCTTTCTTTCCTGTTGGGCAGTCTGAGTGAAATAACTGATCAAAAGCCCCACACTACCCTGTCATCATCCATCCTCCCCAACGAAAGCTATCTTACTGGTGTTAATAAAGCGACCGATGGTTAGGTCGAGTTAGGTTGTGACTTTAGCTCTGCATTTAACACCCTTAGCAATTCAAACCTACTTCGTACTATAGATGTCCATGTGAATCAGAACATTATTTCACTGCTGTATCACTTTTCATTCTTCAGAACTCAATATGTATATTGTAATGGGGTCAGAAGTGAAGATATTGTGACCAGTACTGGTGTTCCATAAAGGGTGTTGTTTATGTCCATTGCTGTTTGCCGTTTATACTGATTCTCTGTCCACACGTTATGAAAATATATATAATATAAAATATGCAGATGACACGACTATTGTTGGTTTGTGCAATAATAAATATTCACAGAGTATTGCCAATTACCATGCAGCAGTTGCTGAGACTGTGATTTGGTGTGAGACCAACTTTCTTTTTATTAATAGTTCTAAAACCAAAGAAATGATTGTTGATTTCCGTTCTGTTCAAATGCATGATCCCCTTATAGTTAATGATAGAGTGAAGTTGTGTCAGAATTCAAGTATTTAGGACTCATATTTAATCATAATCTTTCATAATCATGATCTTTGGGGCTTTCAACAAGGGCAGTGATATCAGTATTATATTACCTCTCCATTTCCGGTAGGGGCCCAATAATTCAATGTTCTTACACCGTAAAATATTGACTGACAAATAAAGCGCCTTAAAAGTTTTTATGAGAGCTTGTTTCTGACTTTGGTACTTGTAAAATGTGATCAATTTTTATACTGGTTTTGAAGGCAATGAGTTGAGATACAGACCAATTTTATTGTCATTTTTTTATTGTACCACTCCTCTCTGTGAAGTGCCGTCTCTGAGAAGCGATCAGGACTGGAAACACGTACTTATCTTTCAAGCCTTTCTAGCTCAAAGTTTCAATGGTTATGGTATGGAAATTTGAAAGTGCCATGAGAGCCCACATTGTGAGCTTTAACCAGAGGGATGCCATGTCCCGGTTGAAAACTTCTGCAAGGATTTAGGGGGCGAGGAAGTAGTCTGATTTAGTGTGTAAGTCAATGAGGTAATAATTAGTGGTGCTCTACCTTCAACAACATGGTTTAAACTGCGCCCTCCTAAAATGTTAGGTACTTTAAATGTCAGGTAATATGTTGGACGCGTAGGAAAATTCTTGTTCAATGTTTTAGCTATACTATTGTTGTCGTTTCTAATGACTGCGGAGAAAACGACAAGAGAGATTGATCAAGTGTAAGGAACCAGCTGCCTTCCCTTGGCAAATACAACAAACCATGAAACGACGACAATACAGTTATTGCTGACAGATTCCTTGGAGTACCCGTTATCGGCTTAACCCATAGAAAAGAATTTTGAAGTCGGTGATCTTTTAAATATTCATTTAAAAATCTTTTTTCACTAGAAACGAGGAATGATTTGGAAAGGAAGGCGAAGTTAATAATGAAGACCCTCCGTGTCAAATTCTTATGACATGAAATGTGGAATCGGTTTCTTCTCAAAATGGGAAAAATCCATAAACCTTATATCGATTGCAACCGAAAAAGAGCTAAGTGGAAGGGGTGGAGGTTAATGCACGATCTGATACTGTAGGCTATTTAGAGTATCTGCCATATAGTCTAGTTTTCTGCTTAGGTAATTATAGTAGGGCATAATAAACAGAACAAAGGCTTATTAAGACAAGACTAAGTGGCAGCGCAGGAGTGTTGCTTAAAGCCAGAATAAGGAAGATAAAAAGTAACCAGAAAGCCAGAGGCCTTAGTGATTCCTTGCTGAAAGGGAACGATTTGTTATTTGTTAATCCCTCAAATTTAAACTTTTTAATTTTTTACGGTACTTTCACATCTCGACCTTTGTTGACTTCATACGACCACCTTTTAACCCTACCAAAAAGTTAACAAAATATGAAAAAGAAGAACATGCCCTAGGAGGAAATCGTACGTGGGACCGTCTGCGTAAGAAACCTAGCTCTAATCCACTTCGCCATCAAACAACTCGTTCAGCATATAGTATTTCTAATCATCCTGTAGTCACAGCATCCTTTACATGTGTTCAAAATTAGGTAATCCAAACAAGAATCTCTACTGTAATATTTTTGCTTGTGAAAATGAAAATATATTTCTCTATAAGTTTATCTTTGGAATGGTACAAAATTCAACTGTAACTTTTCGTTTATAACCGAACGCCGGACACAAATTGGAGGTACCGCCCACTGTCTATTTAGGTTACGAGGTTTTCGTTAGTCACCTCTGTTGACATCTGATGACCTTCGACCTCCAACAAACCCGAAAGGTTCTATTTCTCTTAAAGTAACCCATCTATATAACAAATATAAAAAGGACTTATCGTCCTTGTGAAGATTGTCCATTATTGCTATCTTGAGATATCGTGTTTACAAGCAGCTTTTAAGAGTTTCGTATTTTCACCTCCGGTAACCTCAGATAACCTCTGACCTTTGCCAAAATCAATGAGGTCTATCTTTTGACTATAGCGCATACGTAAAGATATCGTATTTTCAAGGTTTGCGGTTTTGACCTCTGGTGACCTCACATGACCTTTGCCCTTTACCAGAAACAATAGGGATGTTTCTCTCAATATAATAGTTCTATAAACCAAGCATGAAAATTATCCATCATTGTAATCTTAAGATAATCTTTAGATATCGTGTTTACAAGCCAAACGTCTCAAACTCATACATACACACACATACACACACTCGTCCGCTTGTTATCATAAATTCCTTTTTGCTTTTGGCAAGGAATCAAAAAGGGAACACATTTCCCTTTCATCTTTAGTCGACTGGCAAAATTGTCAGAAATGTAAGGCACAGACTTCTACTTGTATATCATAAAGCTAAATACTATAGAGTACAAACATAAATACATTTCGACTAGTGATCAACATTTTCATTGGCGACTTGCTTAATCGCTAGCCTCCGAATGCTAAGTACGTCCACCCGAAATCGCTCACCTCTGAATGCTAAGCTAGTCCACCCGGAGACTTAAAGATGACTATTTTCATGTTTGCGGTTTTCAGTTTATTGCTGCCGTTTAGAGTAACTGCCGAGTTTTTCGGTTACTTTTTGAAAGGAATCTATGCAATCACGCGGGCAATTGGGTGAGTGTGTACACGTTTTTTAACAGACGTATCGAGGATCCGATTGTCATCTTCGTTGTGTGTGCTTCTTTAACCCTAACTTTAACAATAGACTGTCTATTGTTAAACTAATTCTTTTGAATTCCCTTCAGAGGACCTAGAAATCTATTGTTTCGGTCCTCAGTGTGACAGCCAAACAAACCTACGTGTATGTGAGTGTGTTTTTGTGACACTTTGATCGTTCACACGATATGTCAGGAAGAAAACTCTGACAGTTCTCAAACTTGGTATATAGATCCCCCCTATTGAGAGGGGGTACCCTGTTGTTTTGATGAGGTTCAAAGGTACAAAGGTCCATCTGGGGTCACCGGGAGTCAAACTTCGAAAACCTTGTTAACACGATATCTCAAGGTAGGAAGCTTGGAGGAATATAATACTTGACGTGTAGATGATTTATCGTTAGAGGAAGAACATGTGGTTTTTGGTAGAGGTCAAAGGTCATCTGGGCTCACTGGGGTAGAACCCTGAAAACCTTTGAAAACACAATATCTCGAGATAGGAAGCTTGGATAAATTTTATACTTAGTATGTAAATGCTTTATGTTAAGAGGAAAGACTCTATTCTTATTGGTGGAGGTCAAAGTTCACCTGGGGTCACCGGGGGTCAAAACCTGAAAACCTTGTTAACACGATATCTCAATCTAGGAAGCTAGTATAAATTTCATATTTGGTATGTAAATGCGTTATGATAAAAGAAAGAACCCTGTGGTTTTTGGTGGAGGTCAAATGTCATTTGGAGTTACCAGGAGTCAAACTCTGAAAACTTTGTGAAAATGATACTCGAGGTAGAATGCTTGGATAGAGTTCAAACGTATGTGGATGCCTTATTGTGATTGAAAGAAACTATGTAGTGTAGGTGAAAAGTCATCTTACTTTACATTAACTTTATTTCAGTCTCAAGCACATCAATTGAATGACAATCAATTAAATAAGTAAAGATACGGTAGCATGTAAATTGACTATCTTCATGCATAAAAAAGATGAGACTGAGGAGTGGCAACT
>WURT03178609.1:0-10304 GCA_009936505.3 Holothuria glaberrima | reverse complement strand
AAAAGGTTCTTCCTCCAACCATAAAGCATCCATGTACCACAAAGGAAATCTATCCAGGCTTTCTACATTGAGAAATCGTATTAAGGTTCTCACACTTTAACCCCAGGTGACCCCAGATGACCTTTGACCTCCACCAGAAACAAAAGGGTTCATCTTCTCACAATAACGCATCCACATACTACATATGATATCTATCCAAGCTTCCTACCTTGAGATATCGTATTTACAAGATGTTCTGCTTATGACCTGTAGTGACCTCAAATACCTTAGACCTCCACCAAAAACAATAGGGTTCTCTCTCAACATAAAAAATTTATGTACCAATCATGAAAAGTGTCAGTCATTGCTACCTCGAGATAAAAGTGTTTACAAGACATTTACAAGGCTTTTGCAGTTTAACCTTTGGTAACCTCGGATGACCTTTGACCTCCACCAAAAATAATAGCATTCTTCTTCTTAACATGAAAAATCTATATATCAAATATGAGAAGTGTCAGTCATTCCTATCTCAAGAAATCATGTTTACAAGGTTTTCTGTTTTTTGACCTCTGGTGACCTAAAATGGCCTTTGACCTCCACCAAATACAATAGGGTTCTTCCTTTCAACATGACAAATCTACATACCAAATATGAAAAGTGTCGGTCATTCCTATCTTAAAATATCGTGTTTACAAGCCATTTGCAAGGTTTTCGCAGTGTAATCTCTGGTGACCTCAAATGACCTTTGACCTCTACCAAAAACAATAGGATTCTTCCTCTCAACATGACAAATCTATATACCAAATATGAAAAGTCTCGGTCATTGCTATCTTGACATATCGTGTTTACAAGCTAGGGGTCACATACACACACACCTACACACATACATACACACACACACGACATCACCATCGCAAAGATTCCTTGCCTGCCTTCGGCAAGGAATAAATAACGGTGTATTGTCCATGGGTAGAACACCCCACACTCTGCCCTAAGTGAACCTAGTTACACTTCAAAGCATCATTTTCCTAGGCATCTGAACTGGCTTTTCAAAAGGAACCAAATTTGACCAAAAATGTTGAGATGGTTAGCCACCCAACGAATAGTTGTAATTCATAAGCCGCACAGGCTTCTCCGCATTCGTGGCCGGTTAGCGTTGTAAAACAACTGCTCTTCAAGGCCTGAATTATTGTAAAGGAACTTCATCGGGCAGTGACGTACAATGTGGTGGTGGATTGCACCACCACATGGTATGTCACTGCCCGATGGGAATTAATATTGCACATAGGCTACAAAAATACTTGGCTCTAGATTGATCTTTGAAACTTAACCAGGTTATGCGTCCCTGCATGGCACTTGATATCTTCCTAACGATTTAGTGCATCAGTCCCTCCAAGACCCCTGTGATGCTTAAATTTTAGTAACCTCTCCATCAAGCTGGCGTGAAAGGTTCCCAGGGAGAGTAATATTTATCCACGTGTGGGGGGAGGGGTATAGAATACACCGAGTGAAGTTATGACATCTCTAGTTCCCCCTCTCCCCTTATCAGGCTTAATTTTTACTCACCTCTTGATCAAGCTGGCCTGAAAGGTTTCCAGGAAGAGTAATATTCATCCATTTGAGTGGGTTATAGAATACACCGAGTGACGTCATGGCATCTCTTGAATGCACTGGTTTCATCGAAGTTATTTGAAAGGAAGTAAAATCATTGTGTACAGATATATGGAACACAAATAGAATTATCAACAAAGCGACCAGGCTGAAAACGTATGATATTTGCAAGAGTTTATGCATTGTAATTTAAACACTAGGTTCCTCATGAAAGTCGACAAAGTTGACCGTTATATGTTTGGCAAGCTACCTTAAATATCGAAGAGGCCGGTGAAGGAAAACATGAAATTTCAGACTACGTTTACTATGACAGCCTGCAGATGCTGCAAAAACATTGAATGAAGGCAAATAAACCTCAAATTCGAGCACGAAATTCAAAGTGTTTTTCCAAAAGAACCAGTCACCTAACGTCTTTTCACTATGCTGTCTAGGTATGTTAACTCAACTGTAACGGACGGACACAAGTGTTTTGCTTCGTTAGAAATACAATCCTAGCATCCATAGCTCCTGCTGTAGTAAAAAAAAAAATAAGACACTGAGAGAGCTTCACACATCCACCCGCCTTTAAACCACTTACGGTAGTTTGGCTACAATTATATGCAGATCACGTTATCCCGGTCAGTTTGTTGGTTACAAACTGAGCCGTAAAACCTCATCTTACTCTTTACTCTTTATCCCGGTCACGGTCGATCTCCAAGGAATGGCGATTTTATCAATTCATTTGAATGGCACTTTCACTGAAAAGAGAAATGCCACAATCCACTTACAAGATTCTTTCAATTCGTTCGAAAACCTTAACAGAATTCGTCGATTGTTTAGTATCTGCGCTCCTTTTGTGAACTTCGTTTTCACAATAAGTTGTCATTTTATCTTAAGGTCCCTGAAAAATGAGTAAAACGTATAAACACGATAAGAAACACCCTCTCTCCAGTGGTTCAATGAACGCACTTGTTCACTTCTCCTTAAGTTCTTCCACAAGTTCCGCTAAAGTGAAAGTGTTTGCATAATGTGAGTTCTCGGACAAGTACATCAATGAAATTAGCTTGAACTGGCCATTTGAGACTACCTATATACTCTTTTCTATATGGAATGCATTCTTCGTCAAGTTTTAAATGATGAAACCCATTTGGGCAAAAACATATGACTTGCTATTCAATTCGTAGAGTAAACAGCGGAAGGCGATTTCAAGTTCTAGCCTGCATATTTGTTTACTAATAGACTCTTTACAGTCACTCATCATTTCCGTAAGTTCATACACAAGTTCGCTGTCAAAATTTACGTTACTATGATCTGTAAGATAACCCCACGAATAGTTTGAGGAGATTGCCATGGGAAAGTTCACTACACGAAATGGCGGCCCAAAACATACATGTTCAAAGATACACAGATAGTCCGTCAGTTCGTCTTTTTCTCGTCTGAACCACGGCAGCTGTACCCACGGAAGCTTCGTAACAAAATAAAGAACCTTGGTTTCACTCAAACTGACTTAGTTCACAACTAATTGCGGAAATATCTCCAATTGTTTGACTAGGGTGCTCAACGCATTATTAACTGGGAGAGACCATAAGCAGATAAGTCCTTGTCCGTTTCCGTGAGATTACAGATCAACATAGATGTTCCCAGGACTTGCGTGCGACTTTCTTCACCTGTCACTTCAGTCGCTTTAATTATGCTTAGGAGGCTGCGGTGAGCACAAAAGTACGCCAACGAGTTCACAAGACTGGAACTTGCAGGAATAAATAATGAATTAATGACGGGCCTAGAATTCCTCAGCCGTCACCTACCGTACGCTGTGGCACGATGGTAGTCCACAAAACGAATGTATTTCAATGTCAGATTTTCAAACGATGAGAGGCCCACGTTAGAAGTTATGCAAGTCCCTTTTCCAAATAACCCACAGCGTGATATAGGTCAAAGTACGATATCCTTTTCAAAAAATAAAAAATAAAGTAAGTCAACAAACTTTGCACTTGCAACTTGACTATTTTTCCAAGACAATTGAAAAGAACGGATTTCAATGTTTTGGCTTGACAGATTCCTGGTTTATACCGATTATGTCAGAAAATGCAGTATTTGTGCAAATATGTCTACACATTTTCTCTCCTAGATACACGACAAATTTTTGAAGCATGCAAAAGACGTTCAGGAATTGCAGCCTGTTGAACAGCAGTGTAACATATACAAAACACACAATGTCAATGATTTCCTAACACCTTGAACTGTTGAACTAATGTTAGCTGAATATGTACTGGAGAGAAAAGAAAATCAGCTCGGATTACTCCATCTGACGGATGCCACTGATCAGTCACCAGCACATATGATGGCGTCCTGCAATACAGGTACAAATTCAGAGTCCATGTAGGATGGTTTGGAAACTTTGGTTACTCGACTGAAGGTTTTGGTCTGCAGGTTTGTCTTCGCAAACTGCTTAAGGATGTCGGGGAGTGTAATAGCCCAACCTTGTAGTAGACTTGCCAGCATATCATCGAACTACTAGCTAAACCTTTTCACTGCACAGCACCGTATGCATAAACCACTCCTGTTATTCCAAATTCCAAAGAATTTGTGATAGCTTAGTTGAACGACATTCCTTGCTGACCCGGACAAATCTTTACAACTCCTGTGAGGGCCTCATCAGTCTTAAATGTATTGACGAGCGGAAAGAGCTTTATTGCGGTTGAACGGGCCCAAACATATAGAGGCAAATTCCTGCTTGAACCGGGCAGCTCCCTGCATGAACATAGCTGCGGAGTGCCCAGCTATGACGATAACTATATACTGTCTATTATTAAGCTTTATAGTCACTTAAAATCAACTTGTGATGGCTTATAATACTGACTTTACTAATATTGCACAAGTATGAAAACACTGTCAATAATATGGGGTCAACGGTCAATTGAGGTTTTATAGTTGATCACATACCAACTTAGGCCCTAATTACAGTTAACAGCTCCGGTGATGAAGGACAACAAAAGACTATTTACCTAAAATCGATTTTAAAACCTGTGCAAAATGGCAATAAAAAGATGAAAATTTTATCCGAAGGAAGATATGACACTGCTGGGCTATCCTGTTGTTCCTAACCAAGATTATCACAACCATCCCATAGGAAAACTGTACTTGACGATCAACCATAGATCACCGTTGTGAAAACTTAACTTGGTTCAGCAGTTCATTGGCAGAGGGCAAATAAAAGATTTCACACGAAAGCAAATGCACTTCACGTATTAACTTGAATTGTGAAAACAAAATTGGCGGGTCACATGCTCTGGGAATATGCCCACTGGTAGTGCATTTCGTTTTTGTCAAGCTGGTCACTACTCTAACTGGTGAAAATGGTAAAACCAACTGGTTTTTCAAGGGAAAATCGTGGATGGTCATTGAATACTGGCTCCATGATTTTACACCGTCCCTTTAAGAACAGGTCTATTTAGTGATGATCCACAAGAGAATATGAGTTCCCGTTGACTGGAGATGAAAATCACTCAGAATAAAATCGCTTGACTGCTTTTCATGTCTCGACTATTAGGCTAATCCCATGGCAGTGCAAAAGGAAACAAAGTTTAGCTCGCGTCCCGGTTGCTGTCAATTACATTAACACGCTGTCACGGTTGTCTTAAGCCGTATATAGTATGGCACGGTAACCTTGGTTTATATATAATACAGTATTCGCCATGCAATTTGCTAGTTTCTTTTGGGCGACACACACTGTCATCCGTAAGACTAATTACAAAACAACGTTAAAATAATCCTAAATTCGTTCTTTGTTTACAGTAAAACGGTTCAGCAATTTGCTAAACTGAACAATCAACGTTTTCCGTGACCAAATCTCTCCAACCAGCTTTACCATGCATTGACGTGATGAAGACGCATCTGAAAGACGGCATCCTGAACTGACCATGTACGCCGGTTTCCTGACAAAGTGCAGTGCTCTGTGGAAAAGCTGAACGCTAGATCGTACAGCTCTCTGCCATTCCAAGTCTCTGTTTAAACTGTGGGGCAAGTTTAAATCTGTTTAGGACGGCTCTTGCTTGCTATTATTTTTGCGAGAGATGTCCGGGGCTTCTTATCAAAGGCAGAAGACATGCAGTCGCCCCAAGTTTATTTTCAAACAACTTGTTAAATCTTACAAATCTCCTCAGTCTTATTTCTCTGACAAGTACCTTTCATAATGTTCCTGTATAAAATCTCACAACTTAGAGTGAAGTTTGATTGAGATTCTGTCGAATCATATGCTTGCATGAAAAGCAGACTGAGCCTTTTGAAATTTTAAGGGAAAATGCAGTCCCCCCTAATTTGAAGTAGTGTACCTAGGTACACTATTTCAGGAATGGCTCCTACCAATCATGTGTCAATATTTTTGTTACTTATTTCCTAAATTTATGCAGAATAACTCATTGACTTACCCTCAATATTCAATGATTTTACACAGGAACATTATGAAATACTTGTGAGAGAAATACGAAGAGATCAGTAAGATTTAGCAAATTTTTGAAAATAAACCTGGGGGGGGGGTACTGCCATCTCCCTTTAATATCCTTGTTTTTTGTTGAAGATTTCAATTTGCTCCAAATGACCTGATTTACCCAAGTAAGCTGAAGCAGCTCACAGTTTTCAGGCTAAGGATATTTTTCACTTTTTTCTTTCATCTTTTCATCAGACAGCTTCTCTATCTGCATTTTGTGAATAAATGTGGCTATTTTCGAAGGCATCTCAGGGCCTTTTGTATCAGTTGCGAACGAATTCACAACTGCATCAATAAACGAATCATTCTCATCCTCCGTTTCGAGGTAAGCATTGAAAATGCTACAAACGTCATCATCATACGTTTCTATTTTTTTTATATTTTTTTTCTATTTTGCTTCAGGCTTACCAGTAAATAGCCCTCACTGAGATACTTGGTTGACGGAAATACTTGAATACCACGAACTTTTCTGTTTAATATTTAATTAATTCCGGGGAAATTCCTTCTGGAAGGGAAGTTTCTGGCTGGACTGAAGGGCCCGGATCACTCAATTGATGAGAGAATTGAGATTCATCTAAATAATCATGATCTTCGTCCATGTTAAAGCTAAATAGTTACTAGCTCAAACTTACAGGAAAGATAGTCTGAACACTCGTTTTCCTGTATAAAACTATATGTTAGACCTTAAAACGCCTATATTCTCGGGCGGTCTAGCCTCAGGTGCTTCGCAATTATGCCTGCCTTGACTTATATTCCCACTTAGTGGACTAAAACAAGAACAACGCAATTATGCCTGTTCTGAATGTACAGTAAAAAAAAAAATTGGAGCAGCAAAACCACTCACCAAAAGACTCAGATAGTCTATAAATACTGAACCGAAAATATACTTCAGGCTGTAAACTGCTGAATGCAGCAGCAGTGCAAGTACTGTAAAGACGAAGTGATAGTCTCGTAGTCAAACAACATAATGACGTAGTTCCGGAATGCAAAGCACGTGATGAGATAGAATCATTGAATATTGAAGGTAAACCAAGGAGTTATTCCCCATAAACCAAAGAAAAATTTAAGAAATAAGTAACAAATATATTGTCACGTAATTGATAGGAGCCATTCCTGAACTAGTGTGACGGGGTACACTAATTCAAATTGGGGGAGGGACTTCATTTTCCGATTAAGTCTCGCTGTCCCTTTCGGGGTCATACTCCATTTAGTAGTAGTTTCAGCTTTTCGCTTTCAATGGGAGACGGCAGTCACATTTTTTTTTAAAAGCAGTTAATGTGCTTATTTAAGAGTGTGACTCAGTCAAAGTGCCCTACACTTTCTAAACATACCGGCTATAACCGTCCAGTGCGAACCTTGTGCGTGGCTAGCATGCCAGAAAAGATGAATGCTAGTGCCGCGCCAACCATAAAACAAAGTAGGCCTATAAGGCATTTTCCTGAAAAGGGCAAGCTTAGTAACCCAGACTCTGAACATTTCTGGTTAAGTGGCGGATCCAGGCGGGGCGCAACCCCCTCCCCCCCCTATTGGCCGTAATGCTAAAAAAATTGAGGCAAAAAAAGAAAATGCTTCAAAATGGGTCAAATATATCACTATTTTGCATCTCAGCCCTGTTCTAAAAGAAAAAAAAATTCCAACCCCTCCCGAAGGACAGCGTTCAATCAAACCTTGCTCCCCCTCTATTTAAATTCCTGGATACGCCTCTGTCTCTGGTACCGTAAACCTCTTATAACATATAAACTGGTTACGTGAACTAAAATTATTGTAAACAAAAAATAGGAAGAAAACTATCAGCTTCAAGCGTCAGTACTTTTAAAGCTGCTAAATTTCCATGTCTAATTACACCTAAAAGTTCCCTTCTATTTATGGGATATTCAAATAACGACTACAGCACGTCCCGACGACACAAACTATGTTGAAAACACTCTGGGTGAAAGGTCAAATCACATTTATTCAATAATTATAGACATTCTCCCCAAATCCTTCGCACCATTTGTTAACACTGTGGAACACACAAGTTGAAAATAACGGCTTCAAGTGGGTAGGGGAAAATAAGCTGTAGCTGTTGTCCCTTTTCTATGTCTGAAGGTTGAACTTGGACGAAATTTGAAGGTGGCTCTGATTTAGGAACGGCTGATGACTTTATTATCCACTCGGTAGCGAATTGTTTGCTTTTATCCTCGGAATGCGGCTTCGAAATAACCATTATGTGACTGATCAAGGGTCTGCTACGTAGGCAACTACGACTTTAAATCGATGCCATATGTAACCCCCTAACGAAAAGCAGTTCATTAGTCACATCCTCTCGCTGACACAGATTCGAGAATTACAGGAAAACAAGGTACTTCTGTAATACGATTCTTTCAGCATAAGACTAAACTTAAGGGACTTTAGAATCAGAAGTTCAAGCACGGTTTATACCTAATTACATTTTCCTTGGAATGCACAACTTACATTTCATTCATACTGAACTCAGTACGGATAATGTTGCCACGATCAAGGTTCTATAGCTAGTAGTGACAAGCTGAACCAAGGGCGGCGGGGAGAGGGAAGGAGGTGTCCCCAGTATAACTAAATTTCCCCACACCCTACTGGTGACCGTAAAAGAGTCATATCTGTTAGTATGAGCCAATTTTGCAACAGCTCTTCTGGTTGTGGAAAAGTTTCCTAGGCGAGCTTTATTGTAATTTAACCGCAAATAACTAAGCGAATGCATACCAAGTTTACCTATGTTACGCGTCTACACAAATACGCATTTGGATTTTACTACTCCTTGTGAACTACCTGTCTTCAATATAACCAGTGTAAAACCAGGTATCTTCCTGGTAAAGCACAGAAATCGACGCCGATATGCTCTTGGTGAAATCATCTCTTTCAAGTCAAGGTCAAGTCAAGAAGAACTCGAAACTATGACTGACTGAACTCGCAAGTTTGAACAAAGAACATAAGCAGTATTTACCCTGCAAACAGTGTAATCTCAAATGTGGATCGAGAAGATATATGGATGGGCTTATAGCAATTAAAACATGCATAAGTTCCGTTCAGTCAGCAGTGGAATACAGGTGGGCATAAATTTAGCCTCCGCAACCACAGAAGGGTGGGGCGACAGGAATCTGAGGCGACCCCCCAAAATGATTTTGCCTATTCCCCTTCCCAAAATTTCTCTTCAAACAGAGGTTCTTCTGTCAAAAGTTCCAATGTCAAATGTCGAGGACGCCACAGCCCAATTACGGTATATTATAATAGATATATGCGTGTAATCCGCAGCTTAATTACTGCACCAATTACATGTAATTTGCATGTTGTGTATGATCCATCAAAGATTGGATCATGTATGTACGCCTCTTTTACATACAGTACATACGTACTCTTGGTATTCCTAGTGCAGCGGATGTAGGTGCCTGAGTAACACCCCCCGGCGGGGGGGGGGGTTCTCACTAACGTTGTGAAGTTGTTGGTCATTAAAGTTATACCCCTACCGACAAAGCCTCTTATGTTCATATGTTCACAGGCCAATGGGAAGTCAATGCTGAAGAGGTGAAAGGTGTGCATGCTCTGAAATTTTCCCTGAAGTTCGCAAACAACCGTAGCATAAATTTTGCCCTTAAAACGATATATTTTCCTTAAGTTGACATTTCCTTTTGCTCAGAGCGCTGATGGAGGAGACCCTACTTCATATACTCGTATGATGACAACAAAGGTCTAAGACTATTCTCCCAACTCTTTTAGAAAAAGAGAATCATCGTATCACATTACCCTTTTTCGAATGTAGCATAGATGCCGGAGAGGATTACACTAAGCCAAGTAATCCCAGGCGTTTTCCTTCCATTCTGTTGTCATTGTAGTCTGGCAAAAAGCTATCATCATTTCAATTTTAACGTTAACCTGTTAACCTGCGGACACAGCGTTACGAGATTATCAGCTCGGACCAACCAAAGAACTGACTCTTATTGAAGAAGAGGCCAGAGTGGGAGACAAAGGGCTCATAATATGTTGCTCCTGTTGCACCTTCCAGCTTAGAATGGAACTTTTGTGAAAGGATATAAAAACCAAATCCAGCTCTAGGGTTAAAAGCCTTTAACCAGATTACATTCTAAAATTAGATTCTAATGTAAGCTGACAAAGCAAAAAATTTTTATGACTATGAGACCATACGTGATCACTTTGAAAAAAAAATTGATTTCCTTACATTTTGGGGTCTTCGAAGAGCTATTTTATTAGCCAATCACTCTTTTCATATTTGTCAAAA
>WURT03178598.1:0-10304 GCA_009936505.3 Holothuria glaberrima | reverse complement strand
TATTTTGTCAAATTTGGAGTCTCGACGGTTTATTCACCAATAATAGTTCGCCAAATGCGATTTATTCCTTAATTCATTCCCTCAACATATGTCATATGGCGAATGACAAGGTGCGTACAAGTTTGAGGAGAAGCACAATTGGGGGATAATTATACAGGACAAAAACTATTGGTTCAGAAAGACATTGTTCGTAGATGTCATTTCTCCCTTCAGCGAGGTACATACATGACCAGCATTAAACAATTCATGTCTACTTGCAACTTAAGAACATAAAGAGACTTTCATGTAAAATCGGTGAAGAGCTTATCAGTATACAGCACTGACTTGCCATGCCTTCTTTAAAATTTTAGGGTAAGTCATATTCAAAGGTCGGTTTGAATAAATGTTTGTACAATGTATGGAGGAGCAAAGTACCGGGAGTTACTATAACTAGGGAGGTCTAATTACACTTCTCTGCTTAAACACAAGCAAAAGTATTCGTGCAGACCCTGCATAGTACAAACATTCATAAAATACCTCCTTTGTTCATTAAATGGTGAAAAGTTCTGCTTAGAGAAAATGTGGCTCCCTAAACCGCCTGGTTGCAGAAAAGTACATCTGAAATACAATTGCTTGCAACTACTGTTATATGTGTACCTTGTGTAGGGGGCGCTTGTAGTTCATGAATTTTCAATATTTTGTTAAGTTTATTAGATATTTCGAGTTTACTGCGGGGGAAATTGAAGCTTCACCTTTGCCAAATTTCCACGTACAATTAGTTACACAATACCGAAACAGAGGTTATATATACTGCAGTGGAAGACAGAGCATTTTATCATTTACGGTACCATGTTGTCGAACATCGCAATCTCCGTAACATAATATTCATAACCAGTGCCCCCTCTCAGATACAGATTTGTTGGTTAAAATTGACCTTTGACCTTTGTGTGTCACGCATTTAGTCATTTACTAAGCTCGTGTAGCCATCTGCTCTAAAAAGGTGTGTAAAATATTGCACTAACTGGCAGGTGCCACTAGTACACGTACTCTTTTCCAAACATGCACAGAAGTCACACACTCGTCAGTCTGGTCACCTAATTTTAAAACTTTGCAGCCTTGACCTCTAATCGTAGGTGTTTGTTTGATTTATTAAATTAAATTGTTTTTTTTTTATAATCAATTCACGCATAGGGTAAGTACAGAAACTTTTACATCATTGGAAAGTTCAGAAGTTGGACAGTTCACTGAAACTGTTATTTTAGTGTTTTAGGCAAATTACGGAGGCAAAAAGTGCAATAGATTAGGTATTGCTTATATCTAAATCATTTCCACAAATTTAAACTAGAGGTAAAATTCACCTATTTTGTAAATGTAATGTTGCAGTATTATTACCAAACTCTTTCATATGAGACTAATTCTGTAAACTGAATGACATTTGGCCGAGTAACGATGATTTTTAGCACAGTGTTAGGATGATATAGGTTTACAGTACCTACAATACAGTGTGTTCTGTGTTGTTTAAGGTAGCACACCACTTATTCAAAGGGAATTCCCTTGGAGGATGTTACCCTACGAATTCAACACCATAAAAATGGCTTTTGGGAGACAGTTAAAACCATGTGTCTGATATGATGTGTTCCTTTTGTGATATGTATGTGTTAGGAAAGGTGATGTATTACTCAACCTTCAAAAACACAGAAAATTGAAGGCATTTCATGCACTTTTTTGCAATATATCCTTCCGCAGTTCAAAATGGCATTTTGAATGAAGTAAAAAAGCTGGAACCACACCCTGTTATACAAGTTCCCCAAGCTCAAAATCAACAAATTTGAAATCACTGTGAAATGCCTATAAGGGAGCTCTCATATGAACATCTACGAGAGGACAAGGGCTACAAAACGGACCAAAAGTAGTGTGTAAGTTAATTGAGGTATAATTAGTGGTGTGCTACTTTAAATAAACGTTCGTGTACCACAGGCTAGGCTTCGGTATATACTGTAATCACAAGTCGATTGCCACGATGCATCAAATTTAAGATACTTTCCCTTGCGTCTTTACCATCCAAGTGAGATGCAACAAGGTCATGTTGTGCTTTGGACATATTTTTGTTGGCTTACTTATACAATACTTTGTTGTTATATGAAGAAACTTACGTCGTAGCGAGAGCGAAACACGTACTGCTGGCGCAAGACCCCTTTCGAAAATTCCTTAAAATACTAGGAAACTACGGCAACCTGTGTAGACCATATTACTTTTTACAAAATTCAAATCGCATGTAAAATCAAAAGATCTAAAACCCCTTGAGTCTCATTTTCCAATTACTTGGGAATTTCTGCTCATACCTAAGTTTAAAGTAAGCAAATAAATTAGAGCCCATGGTGGTTATCCCTCCCACATATCAAACGTGATTTACAGGCCCCTTTGTGCCCTTTTATTGGTAACTGTTGAGTTACCCTTCACATATCTTTCCCATCAAGAGTAATCCTAAAACAAAGGTTATTGCTGAGTGGATCTGATAGGATTTTATTGAAGAGTGAATTGTTACAGACAAAGATCAATATTCAACCGTGACTTTTAGTTAAACGGCAGCCCATAAAATTTTCAGTGATCTATTTTCGTGTGGTCTAATGAGTCTGATTAACAGGAGGCTTTGTTCAAACCTGAGATAATTCTCACAAAACTCGGAAATTTTGCTCCCATCAGGAAAAAAAAAAGAAAAAAAAAACCAATGGTTCTATTTTTTATAGAACGATTCGGTAGTTCACTGTTACCTGGTATTATCTTAACAAAGTAGGCTTACAATCGGACTCACACCTGCTTCAAAGGATAGAACAAGTTATTCTTTTCCATCTGAACAACTCCTTAGCTCATCTTACCTGATTCTTTACTTTTGTGACGCAGCCATGATCTCTCCAGTCTATTCTCATGGGGGGAGTTCCAAGTATATCGGAAAAGTCTCTCCCCCTTTGTTCATTTCTCACATCATCTCTGTGCCCAGTCATCACGGATGCAAACTCTTCACTAGTCTATAGGATCAAAGGCGTATTTCTCAGTTGGACCTAGTTATTCCTTTCCTGCTTTTGCTTAGTTTCCGTCTTGTGGAGAAATTGTCACAGGAACAGGTTACGCAAACAGAAAGTGCTTATCATTAATTAGCAATACCTTACTTTTAGTTATAATCTTTGTAACTTAGAGGTGCAATCACAATCATTAATGATTCACATAGGAAGACGGTCGTGTAGTGTAAGTCATATAATCTTAACTTTTTAAACAGTCAATAAAATGTACGCGAAACATTTCTTCATGTACGAGAATGTATTGAGGGATGGAAGGGTTCCAAACAGAGAGATAAGATGGAAATCTTATCCAAAGGTTCTATGACAGTCATTCTTAAAGCTTCTCAATGCTCCGCGAGCCAATAGCTGAAGACTGCCTGCTCCTACTCAAGCTTTCTACTCTTAACAGAACGCATAGGGCAATTAAAATGATAAAATTAAAAATTTAAGAGTGAGATTATATCAGCTTTGTCTGCTACGATTATGGCAACTTTAGAAACTATTTAGCTTATGTCATATTAGAGGTTTAACGATCAACGTCTAGCGAGAATTCTTAATAAACACATCTTTATAAAGTATTGTTATTTCGTAACACGGTAAACGATAAAATCAAAGATTGTTTTACAAACCATGTGGGCATATTCGTTCATTCCCAAAGTATAGGAGTGTAGTCCAAGAGAATGTTCCGCATTGTGTTTGCTAACCAGTTCCATATTATCCTCCCAAATTCGTCTCCGGAACCTTTCGTCTTCCGTGCTGTAATTCTTGGAGAATTTTCGTTTCCACAACTCCCAAGCTTGATCCAAGTCTTTGCCTGTGATTGTCGAACTCATCACCACAGTGGCACAAATAGTCATTATTAAAACTAGTTTCAACATAATCATTTATCAAGTGAACAGCCAGTGTCCGTTATTCTATTGAACTAGACAAAATTAAAAAAAGAAACAGCTCTAACTCATGTTCTATGTTTAAAACAATGACATTTGTTGGTACTGATTCCTCCCGGTTGAAACAAATGATAATGATACGCTTGCCAAACAATAACTGAAAACGGATCAAGGAGGGAGCCGCAGAGATAATTTTTTTTCAAATCTGGAATGGAAAATTTTACAATCAATACTGTCAAAAAGGTGTATGCCTTTAAAGGGGCTAATTGAGTAGTTTCACAAAATTTTTGATTTTTTCACACCTGTTGAGATTTACCAACATCTTGATGGTAAATGGTCAAATTAAGAGATTCTGTACATCTGACACACAACTGAAATGGCAATGATAGGGTAATTAATGATTTAAATTATTTATTACAAATTTGTGACCAGGCACTCTTACCATTAGGTATTAATCATGCGCAACCCATGTCCACAAAAGCTAAAATTTGTCACAATTTCAGTAACTATAGGAAGTGATACATGACTAATGAGACTAATTGGAAACATTGTCATTCAATGATTTCTTTCAAACTCGTCACAAAATAATCGATAGTGGCTGAATGAGCCCCGTAAAGGTCATGCAGCGATTGATTTTACACCTTGAACTTTTCTGAGCCTGAAACTGATACAGAAGCCTTTCGTTATGTACTCTTTTATTTTTAAGCTTCAAGTAAGAAATTATTGACATTCTTTTTACAGCCAAAACTTGAAGGTAAGTTAGGTGGCGAGACTCGATTTTTATTTTACTGTACCGCTAAAAAACTATGCAATGGTTATTTCAATGGCGGCTACGAAGGCGGTACTAGAGCCAAAGACGTAAACATGTCAAAAGACTTACTGCAGACATTGGACTTACATTCGTTCGACATTTTCGTTCGACATTTTTACGTATTTATGTTTAATATCAACAAGGTATATAAGTTGATACAACTAATACGTAATTGCCTTACGCGTAGGGCATGGTAAATACTGGGTTAGCTAGTGTAATTAAACTTTGATCTAAGTAATAAAGGCAAGGGTGGGGGGGGGGAGAGGTCAGCCTGGCTGACAAATTAGCAATTACAGTATCGCTTGTTTGAAGAATATGGTAACAAAATACACTGTTGCTATATCTTGCGTCTTGCTATCACGATATCTACAGGTACGGAAATACCAGGTTTTACATCCTCGATACAGTTGGTTAACTTCGAGTATTTCACCCACTTGTTGTAACAAACAATATAGTTATCATGTTCAACATTTTAAAAATCCGTTAAAATTGTTGCTGAAACTTATATGATTAAAAATTTAGTTGCTGTATAATAAGTTATCATGTTGAAAATAAGAAACAGTCATATTAATTATGCTATATATATTAATTACGTTAAGGAAAAATGAACTATTTGCTTACTTGTAAGGAGTTTGATGAATGTTCCGTTCTACCTCTTAACAAGACGTCAGAATAACAGTTTAGTTGATAGAAGATTCTCCAGTCACTTTTATTTCTGACCCATATAGATATGACCTAATTAAAGTGCTATAGTCATAAAATGTTTCGATTACTCAGTTGATCGATTGTGTGGAATTTGTTAATTCGTTTAATTCTACTATAAATGGAAAATAAAATAATGATATATACTTATATATATATATATATATAGGGCAATAAATAGTATCAAAAGGCCTTAAACGATACGAAGTACAATATTTATCTTGTTGCAAAAACTTCCTGCCTCATACATGGGCAGACACAGGAGATGAATCCAAATTGAAATAAGATAAATTGATATAAAGTGATAGTGCCGAAGGAGCAGCATCGAGGGAACCCTCTTGTACATATTTTGGACACAGGAGACGAATTTAAATTGAAAAAGGAAGAAAAATGTCTGATAGATTGGAATAAAGTTGAACTACCTAAGCAACCATATTGGAATTAACCGCTCATCGAGAAAGTAGGGACTTCGTTAAGCATTGCTGGGGTCGTGTGGCAGCCTTAGAGACAGCCAGAGCCAGAGCAAGTCGTGTTAACTGATCCACCCGGAGGTGCTCCAGAAGGCCCGAAGGGAAGCTAAGAGACAGCCATTCACCAGCCTTCTTTTATAGGGAGATTCATAACAACATAAAACATCATTGAGGTTATTAGATCCATCCAAAGTGTATTCGAATAAACCGAAAGTAGAACCATTAATCTCGTTCAAGTGTAAAGTACTTTGACGATAAGTTATACTCACTACATAAAACATTTATGCCAGTTGGGAAGAACCTGTGATTTATTATTACATTTATGAAGACTCATCGCGCTTCAAGGAAACGGAGCTACCGAGCACAATAAAGCTAGAGAACATGTGGCTAGGCGAGTATCACAAAACTTCACCTTTAAGTAGTTTTTATGGCAACGGGCGTGTGCCACTTAATTTTGGTTGTTCATTCAAGCAATCGCTCAGACTTGGCTTTCGTTTGTAAAAACCATATTCTTTTTGTAACACTCCAGTTAACAAATCATAGCTCTAAAAGAAAGGTAAAATCCTAACTAAAGTGTTGATATGTAAGAGATACTCAAAATAAGCGTTCAGGTGAAATTCGCATTGAAATCCGATGTGTGGTTCTCGAGGTATTAAGGGATAAAATTTCCACATTTCACTCCTAAGTGAACATGAAGCAAGCACATGTGACATCATAACCTCACATTAATGAGCTCTCTTTTCTTTTTCTTTTAACTTTGGAACCAAATTTCTCCTTCTTAATCTCTTTTTATTTGAAAATAAATGCAGAGATATATTTTGAGAACTTTACGTCGAAGGTGAATGAAAATTTCACCAGAGTGCAAAGAATTATTTCTTCTTCAATATTTTAAAATTAGTGACATAGTGATGACTATGAGGAGAACTTCATTTCACAAGTAATGTTTTGCTTAAACTCTTCCTTTAACTACCATTAACTACGAAAAGTCTTTTTGTAACTTTTGTGTCAGTAAGGTTACCTTCATTCAACTGAGATACTTTGACAGCCTATTAATGATATTGATCAAAAATGTTAATTAACAATGTTGGTATACATTTTCGAACAATAAACATGCTTTCACATAGACTGGAATAAAGTAGCTTTCAAAGTTTGTAGTGTTAAATGCTCCCTTCACTATCTTGTGTATTAATCAAACCTTTCACTCTAAAAAAACATGGTTAAATTCAACCAGGATAGGGGTCCATAGTTGTCCATATATTTCCTGGTTGAAAGTGACCACGAATCCGGTTTAGAGAAACATTTTCCTGGTCAAGTAACGACTCTTTGTAACATTTCCTGGTCAAAATGTGACATTTTACGTATCAAATTTGAACAGGATCTCCTGGTAACTTTAACTAGGAAATGTATGGAGAACTATTGACCACTACCCTGGTTAAATTTTACCAGGAAGTTTTTAGAGTGTATAGGTTTTCCAACCATACTCTTCAATTCTTATGAGCTTCCAAGGTATTGTGAAAAAGGCAAACGCTGTAATGAATTTCTCAATAATCAAAATTTGATAAGAATCGGGTTTTGAACTTGTACTTTGTAACAAAGCATTGGCATCATGTCTTCCCAAGTGTTTATGTTGATGTTCATGGTAGCCTTGAGAAAGTTCAACGTACAGGCTACATAATGAGTAGATGAGATCACATTGTCTCATATTCGTATGCAGTTTCATTTTAATGTTATTTCAGATATGCTTTTTATTTTGTATTTTGTCTTTTACTTTTTACTTTTTAGATTCTTTCTTTTTTTTTGCAAGTTTGTTTTGTTATATTATTCTTGGAGAAGGATTCGTGTTTAATTGAAAGCGGCAATTAGGGTGTTCACGCTTACGTCACTGGTTGGCATTGGTTGGCATAGAGCATGCGCAAAAACAAATGCTTGTATGTTCGGTGTTGCGCGTGTAAACGCTTGTGCGATTGCAAGCAGAAAGTAGACGAATTGAAATCTACTTTGCATTGTGACGACAGTGTAAGCGCGCCTAACAAACTCTTTTACCGACATGCAGTGACGTCATTGTTTGTAAACAATGAATGAGTCTATAACCTGTACTGGTTTTTATAACGGGTGTACTGTAAAACATATTCTCATATTCCCCTCTGCTAGAAATGTTGAAGCAATTGACTTCTTGAAGCAAAAAAAAGAAAAAAAAATTAATGAAACACGTTAGATTTTAACACACATAATGTTACTGTAATAAATGTGTCTTTGAAGACAGGTACGACAAGGAACATATTAAGTGTTTTTGTTGAAAAAAGTATTTTCTAAGTAAATGGGAATTAAATGTTTTTTATAACTAACCGTGAAGAGAATTAATGTGCTTAAATGGTTTTATTTGAAGCTAACAGAAAATAGCCGGTATCATTATTAAACTAAGGTGGCATTATTCGAAAAAAGCTGCCCAGAAATCTTAATAAATGCTAATAGTGTGGGACCCACTTAAACTTAGGAAGAGTATCAGTAAATACTTTATTATTCAGAGTTTTCTGTCATATGAGTTCGACCGCCTAGCAGAATAATCAATGTCTATAGCCACTTAAAGTGATGTTACCTGATTAAGAATAGGGAAACACATAAGGTCTAATGTTTTTCTTTATTTGTCGATACACTAACTATGCTAATAATGGATGAAGATGTTCATGTAGTAACTGAAAATGGTAGTGTGAATGGCAAAATTTGGAGAAACGTGCAAAAACAGTCAAAATCTGTAGGCATTTTTGAAAAAAAAACCGTCTCATTAATCAAATATTCTACGTAAAATGTTTAACGATACACTAACTGACGAAAAATGTGTCCCGAGTTTTGATGCCGATTACAAGCAAGAGGCTCCCTGCCTCTGTTAGTCGCTTTTTTGGTGTACACAGCAGCTATAGAGATTTTAGACGAATCCGAGGGCTAATTGCCAATTTGATTTTCTCTGTGAGCAATACTTTTCCCTCGGTCAATTTCGATTGTTGTATGGATGGTTTCTCCAAGAGTTCCCAACATTATTTGTGTTGGTTCAATACCAAATCCCTGGTTTAAACAAGGCAACTGCCAGTGTGTACATTTCACAAGGGGAAGGTAACAGGGAAAGATTGACCTTGGGACGTAGGGAAAACATCTCAGATGTCATACTCCAAGCTGATACCGTTGACCATCGAGGATTTGAATGATTCAAGAATTGTTCAGTGTTATTCCTCGGAGGTAGCACTCACATATTATATCGATGGCCAGTCTTGTGGATTAATAAAAACTGCTCGTATTTTCTTTTAGCTTGTCTTCAGAATCATGCGAAAACCCCGTAAAAAGGTACATAGTTAGGCTAGCTATAGCTTTGATATCATGTGTACAGTGATTATTCGCTGGCATATATGTCGTCACCTTCCCTTGTGCTACCTTTTGTATATTCATATATCAGAACACTCCCATTGGTTTGTTCAACCAGGAGTGGATCTGAATGGAATAAAGTGCAAGCATTATCGATTTTTGTAGTTTTTGTGGTTATTTTTTAACAATTCAAACAATATTTGGAAGAAAAACTTATGCGAGTGATCTTTATTTATCTTTATTATTCGAATGGACTGCTTAAACGTTTTTCAAACACTTCGGACAAGGCTTTGTTTATGGATTTCCCTTTTCTTAAACAGGTAATAATGTCCCTTCAAACAATTATGTGGCTAATCTTATAGGTAGAGCTGTTGATGCGTATAATGGTGCAGTCAACAGTATGTGAAGACTGTGTAACTGTGTTTTCGGACAAGCTATTTCATCTCTAGTATCACATTCACATGTTTATCATCAGTGATGGGAACAGCCTACTAATTATCTGTTGTCCGTGCTTAAGTTAATTAAAAAGCCTGAGGATATAAACATTACAATAGTGTGATTTAAAAGTAAACATTGGTAAAACAATGTTTGCAAACCCCCTTTCCTTTGCCAAAAATAGAGATGGAGTTACCATTTGGTTAGCTAACCAGGCGACCTTCCACTAAATGACACAAGTGGATTTTCGTCGCCCTTTTCAGCGTTTGTAGCGCTTTGCATAGAGCGTTGGGCTTCAGTGGGTCATTTTTTGGCTATTTGGAAGGTGTTAAAAGAAAGGTTCAAGCAAAAATTTACTTTTCATATGTGAAAGAGGAACTAAATCTTTGCATTTTCGTGAAACTTTGATTCAAATCGGACATGTATTACACGAGATATCAGCAAAAGAAGTTACTGCATTTGTGACCCAAAGTGAGCTTGAGGTAAGTGGGAGTTATATCACTGATCACTAGGCAGCTCCCTGATATCACTTACTCACATTGATGAGGAATGCTTTGTTTCCTTTGTTTTTTCAGTCTGTTGTGCTGACCTTGAAGTTAATAGGGATAGG
>WURT03178587.1:0-10304 GCA_009936505.3 Holothuria glaberrima | reverse complement strand
TCTAGCCAGGTAAGGGGTAATGTGCTCACTACTTCCAGCTCCACATATCAAGCGAGTGGCCCTATTTTGAATAAGTTGGAGTTTGCGAGCATCCAACCGAGTACAACATTCAGCTAGGGTTGGTGTGAGTTGCAATGATATGCGATTGCCTCCATTGGAAGGCCCACTTTTTGTTTTATAACGTCATATGCGTAAGGTATGTACCTTTAATGCAGTATTTTGACATAGTCCTGCCATAATATGATATCTAATAAACATAGGACGCTGTACATTGACGACCAGAATTGTATAAATCTTTCTTTCAGTCCTACTATGTAAATGGTGAATTTTATCAGGGCTAGCATGTACAATTTATCATACAAATCTTCCAAGCCTTGATAATACGGTTAAACCTTCAAAGCAATGCATCAAGTTTTGGCCTTAATTCCAGATTAACTAACATCGACATAGTTTGCCGCTTTGATATATTTTACGTTTACTGTTAAGACGTTTCATTAAAGAGACGGAATTAACTAGAACTCATTTTGCATGTTCTTTAAAAGAAAGCAGAGTTCCTTTGAGAGAAAACCTTTCCTAGCAAAAAATCATGGCATAGTGGTATTTTGTAGACCACTGCGACGAAAAACACTAAGTAAAAACTTGCGAAGAAATTATATTGCATTCCAATTTAGATTTACTTGAAAGTAAAGAATGCTACACACACGTCATGCAGGTGTTTGCGACCTTGCACTCTAATTATCCTAGTAACATTTGAATCAAGACCCTACACAAGATTACCTTGACGATTGAAAAAAGTTCACAGCTAAAAACTGATCAAATTTTCCTCGTAACCACGTCTTACGCTTATACCATAACTTCCTATGGTATGTTTACAAACCACGTGACGAGAGACTAATTTGCAATGTATCTGACAAATTCCTCCATATCGCAGAACATGCAGTCCGTAATATGTTCTCCGAATGTGTAGCAGGGCGTGAAATTCTTTAATAACGTATTAAACTTTTCCACCATATGAATTCAGGCGATGAGATAGAAACTCGTTCCGCAAAGTGAGACTGAAATATTATTTCACACCATACAACACCTGCTCTTGGGGGAATAACGATTTGAAGTTAGAGTCCGTCTTCGTTGTTGACGCATGATTGAACACAGAGTGTTCAGATCACGACCTACAGCTTAACTGACGTACTGGGCCGAGAGGCTGAGATACGAAAAGAAACAAATTAGGATTTGAATTATTGATGAGTCGATGTAAACTACATTTGAAACTTAAAGTAGGTGCTCATTATATAAAACAAAGTTTTAACGGTCCGTGTTATGACACGTCATTGCAATGTCATACACTATTACTTCATTACCTTAAAAGTAGCATACTCCCTTTTTCCCGCTTAAGATGGTGTGACAATTAATATAGTCTTTAAAATATTTCGGGCGAAGTGTGAACCAGGCTGCCTGAAGAGATGTGCCTAGTATGTGATGTGCGTATTGTAGGGTGTAAATTAAATATTGTAAAAAGCCTCCTTTTTAGTTTCCATACGAAAGGCATTTGTAGTGTCCAGACTTCTGCAGAGGTCTAAAGGCCACGATACGGAACAAATTTAATGTGTAGGTTTCGTCCGTTGAAGAGTAATTGGTGGTAAAAAAACTATACGCAAACAGAATGTAGTTTTGATAGTTAGTCATGACATGTGCTATGTTTCGACCATGTTAAGAATCGGCAAATGGCGACAAAGTTGACTGTGGACAGAATACGATTTCAGCTCTGTTCTCAATCGGTATTAATAGTGTTGCAGTTGCCCAATGCGCCCCAAATGTAACCAAATTGTACCCATAAATAAGGTGGAATGGATTTAAACGAAGCAAGCACCACGCAAAATAACCTCAGTGACAACTTTGTGTTTGTTGTTGCAAGTACCTGCTAACAAAGCTAGAAGTTTTGATTGAATGTAATATTTTTATAATAGGCTTAGTCAATTTGGATCATAAAAGTTCAGTGGGGAAAGATAATGTAGATAACTATTACCATGTTAAGGGGATAACAAGACATAAGAGGTGATTATTAGTTTTTGCATCTAATTTCAAAAAAAGTGAAATGCAAGGCTCTTTTCTTAAGACGAATGGTTCTGTCAAGTACTAAGCCGCACAATTTCCCCACAAATGATGAGTGAAAAGAAATCAATGCATAGCACTGAATATCCTTTGGAAACTATTCTGGACTAAAACGATGTCGGCTCAATAATCTCCAGTGACCTTTGGAAGAAAGTGTACCGAGGACTCTGGACTTATGGCATGAATCTATCGATATGGTCAAAAAAAGAGACATAAGATTATTCGTACTTTCCGCAATTTTTTAATTTAGGATGTGTTCAGAAGACCTCGTACCGTCGGAGGCACCTTCAAGTTGGAGGTATTTTTTCAGTCAAAGAGAGAGGGAAAAGGAATTTATATGAAGACAGTGAACCGCTTGACTACAGACATTATCTCCGGAAGAAAGTTTCCAATATCCACATCGAATATGACTTGTAGTGTATGCCTGACTTGCCTTGTTTTGCCAGTGCTCTCATAAACTATTTGCATGTACGATTATCCAATACACTTGTGTTGGGATGAAAATGGGAGGAAGTGGAACGGTAGTCTTAAAAAAACGCTACTAGAAATATTGTTTTTGCCAGGAACTGGCTTTGTGGAGGACAAGTTCTTCCCGGAATCCCACGTGAGTTGTTCTTCTGGACGATTGCTTTGAGGTTAAAATAAAACACTCGAAGAAAAGTGAACTTGAGTAGAGAACATAAGGATGATGTAAGTGATCGATTGTCAGAATATTTTTGAATGGAAGTTGAACGTTTCCTGAAGTAGTTGAAAGCATCAAGCTATGCCGAGAGACAACAGTTGGTATCAGGGGTTTGCAAACCACTTGAAGTTAGCGTCGTATCATGATGATGTTCACGCGATGAGCATTGACGTAGTCCAACAGCAGTCGTTGGCGAAATATGCACTCACTCAAGTCAGCTGAAAGTTCTTTACTTTCATTCGGTGTACAATATGTTGTGAATGTGCGAGAACCACTACTGATAAAGTAGGGTATATAATCCGTGCCTGGATATTTCGCCCGAGAGAAGATTGTTTGGGAAAACTGTTCGTCCTGTTTTAACACCTTTTGTCTGGGAACAGCGTTTTTCATTGCAGTTACTAACCCCTTGGGATATTTTTTCCCTTTGTCTATAAGATTACTTTGCTTTGTAATAGTAAGACAAATGCTATATCATGAGAGACAACAAAAAGATTCAGAAAATGAAAGCACCATGAAAAGCGATAAGATTTGAAAACACCATAAAAAGCGACGATTTCCCAATGTTTTCTATTGGACTTTATAGTTTAGAGGGCAGTAAAATGTTCCTAGGGTATTGTAACGTCTTGCTCATACAGGGGAAATCCATTTTGTCCTTCTGTGCCGCAACGTATACCTTTAAAGTGACCAATTGAACTCAAGCTATACCTATCAGCTACTACAAGTCATTCCGAAAAAGGTTTATCATACAAGGTGACCCTTCTTTATCCAGTCAATAATTCACCCTCTTCAAAACATTCATCCTTCTATCTAAAACATGAAAGTAATGCCCTATTTTATTGCCCTTGTACCATAATTTTTTTTTACAAACGTAAAAGTTAATGCTGAAATAAACTAAAATTTCCCGAACGTAACAAATGGAAAGTTTTCATCCGTTAGAGGAGGGTCACTTTGAACAGGTGTTTATTTTGTGAGCAAAATGCCCTGTGATCGATTGCGGGAGATTTTAATATAAATTTTCTGACGTCAGTGATGATGCAGAATATAATGTATCGATGTATGTTAACAAATTCTCTCCCAGAACTAAAATACGACTGAAACAGTTTCTTCTTTGCTCTTATGTTTGTTTTCTGAGTCGGACAATATAATTTAGTCGGTTTTTTTTTTTCAAAATTTGTGTTTAAAATTTAAATTTAAAAATATTTGTCGTTGACGAAAATGGAAACACTCAATTTACACCAAGAAGTAAAAACATGACGTTGTTTTGCTTGCCTTGGGAAAGTCCTTTCCGATACGATCAATGTCCAATACTTCATTTCTCACTATCGGCCGATACAGAAGTAAAACTTCTTCACACAACACCATAGATTATTGTGCAAAGTGTACTATCATCACTGTGTCATTTACTACATATCGTTGACAGACACCGATATAAGATGAATATGAGGAACATAAGCTGATGGTGATGTTAAAAACCGATATGACAATGGTGTAATGATGCCTAACACATTGCAAAATATTTCGTTTAAAAATCATTTATATTTCACAAACCGGAAAGTCAAGTCTCGAAGGTTTCATGATGGCCATTACCTGCTGCAAGGTACAGTTTGTTAAACAAATAATCCAGCCGTTAACGTTAAATATCCGAGATTTACCTGGAGTATTGCTCTAGGTAATCTCCTGGAAACAGAGCCAAATAAATTTGACTTCGTGGAAGGATTTATTTATTTCAGTTTATTTTCATTACAGCAAAGTGTCTTCAAATGAAACAGTCTTAAATAAATTCAGGAAATCCAGCGTCCCTGAAGGCCTCAAATTTGACGGACATAAACTCGCGTAATAAATAAGCATTGAATGCTAACAACTGCTCGAATCTAGGGTGAATGATAACCTTTCGTAGTGGATAATCCAATTGTCGATTCGGTGCTCATTTTGTGCCAGGTTAAACTTATATGATATGATTAATGGGCAAATTCAGTCATTGTGTTTTTATACACCCGTTACGCTCATTAGGTAAGGCTCCTGCGTGACACAGTTTGACACTCACTTATTATATTCAAAGGGAAAAATCCTAGTAGTGTCTTGATCCGTCCGGGATATTCTCCCTTTTGGAGAAAACCAAAATTCGCTCCAATGGGAGAAAAATAATGCAGCATATTGCATAGGCTTGGTAGCCTAACAGAGGCAAGGTTGAGGAATAACGAAGACCACTCAAAAACTTGCATTTTTCTCAAAACTGGCGTGGTGAAACACCGATTAGGACGTGGCTTTTCGGTAGCTAGAACAATACAATACAGAATATACATTTAATTTCATTACATTAAGCCGACAAGTTTTGCAAGGGACGTACAAAATCCGTGCATCACTGACAATGTACACAAAGAAAGCTTGGAATTGTGGGTAAAATAGACAAAATGGCGGCCTCCATGAACCATTTTTATCTCGATAGTAGAAAAAGTGGATTCTCTCAAAAGGGGGAATCTCCTGAACTGTTAATATGCATTATTTATGTTCTGAAACTTTTCGAAAACTATATTTGTAAGGAAATGATTAAAATTGTAAAACTTAGCTGTGTTCCAAAATGAGGATAGGCGCTTGCATTCATTCTTTAAAATACATTGATTAACTTTTGGTAAGGAAAAATTAGGCTTTGCAGAAGCTTGTAATTTTCGAAGTGTTTGACGTACTTTGATCTCTTCCCATCGATCGAATAAATGTAACGACATACGACGGCTTTCGTGTTACAGTCCAAAAACCTCAAGTTCAGGCGTTCAACTTTGCGAGGTTCGTCGGCATACAGCCTAATTTCTTTTTTCCTTAGGAAATCTTTGAGGAATTTTTCTTGGAACAAATTTTCATGGAAAATAATTCAGAAGGATATTTTAGAAACCTTTTTAGTTTGATTTTGAGGTATGACTTTTGACACTACTGAAAAATAGATATAGGCGAGTTTGTTTATCTTTTTTAACGACTGTAGGAGTACGTCCTAGACTTCATTTTTGGAAGAATTTGGATGAAAAATAGCCCAAATGTACGTCAGTTGCCTACTAGGTCATAAAAATATTCCATTTGCAATGCAGAAAATTTTACATTCTTTTTTGCCGTGGTTCATGCATGTAGAATGATAGGCAATTCTAAATACGTAGTTGGTTTCTTTATTTTCATGAACGATGAACTAAGCTTCCTGCTACTTTGTAGCCCATGAAAAATTGGTCTAGGAGAATTTTCCAGTCTGCAAGTGGGGCAGCATTTACACCTCTTGCGACTTGTAATAGTTTTGAAAGGTAAACCTATTGCCACAGTTGCTTCGTTAAAATCAAATTTGAAGAAAAAACATAAAAGTCTCATGCTGATACAATCTGCACACCTTAATTCTTGCTTTAGTTAGTTTTTTGTCGTTTAATCAAATGCACATCACTTTTTAGAATATCTCTTGATCTGTTTTTAACAAACTAGATTTTAAATATTTAACGGAACAATTTTTTCTGTATCTTCATGAAAATACAGACAAAACACTGCCTATGATGTACAATTGACCCATGCAAAAAATAAAAAATGCAACAAATCAATAGATTGCCAATGTTTAGTTTTTGATTCTATCACGTCGATCGTTTATGATTAGTCGACATGCACTAAAGGCCTTAAAGGTAGTGACATTTGAAATAATGGGGCCATCAATCGGAAGGTAGGGGCTTCAGCCTTCGTTCGGGTGTCAGCAAGATGGACATCTCATCGGATAGTATCTGTGCGGATTTCCTATCTGAAATAACCTTCTAAATTATAAAACAAAAATCTAAATTTAAGTACAAGTGTTAAAGAGGGAGCCACTCGGCGTGAAGTAGTAGTCGATAGGCCTAATTACCGGCTGTAGTTGCTAAACGTAAAAAACTGCCCTCCATTGTCCAATTTACAACTACCTCGATTCTAATAATCCTACACATACTACAGTGAATTATGTTCACGATTATGATCAGTAGGAATAGTTTTTCTTGTCTTTTCCCTATAAATGGATTTATAAAGGTATAAAGGATTTGTCTCCAAGTTCATTGACCGTAGACTTCTATGCCCAATGTTGTTGGATTTCAATGAACACTGGCAGACTAGGACATTAAAGCTAGATTAGTAAAATGGGCAAATATGGGTTTCGTTTGTTACATCAGTTCTCTGATTAATGGTATGGTAACGCGAAAATGACACAGTTGGATATTTGTTGTAAAAAGCATTACAAATATTGAAAACAGCTGCAATTCCCATCCAAACCCCCATTTTGCAGGGTAATTCTTACTTCAAACCTTTATCATGAATGAATAAACATGAGCTAAACATGCAAAATTGTGACATCAAAAGAGAGACTTGCAAAATTTACTAACGTTACCCTTTGTTTTGCAAATCTTCATTGCAAGGACACTTATAGCATTGGTATCTATTTTGGATTAACTTAGCATTTAAACTTGCCTTCTTGAAAAATATAAACATCAATCACCAAACTGTAAATTATTTGATGAATAAATAACATAATTTGTGTAGAATTGACAAAGAAATGCTTTAACTGTGCAACACTCCACATCATTATTTTTGCATAGGTAATAATTAATTCATGAACTGTCATATTTTAAAGGGGTGTACCTTGAGAACGGTAAAATATATTGAAAAAGTTCCAGCGGATTCCTCCAAGAAGAATATTATTCATTAACTGCTAAGTAGAAGCAGCTGATTGTGGATAAATGTCACCATACTTTTAAACCCTTTTTCTTAGTCTGTCTCTACCCTTCTCTTCACTGCATGTTCAGAATTGGAAAGTAATCGGGTCATTCTGTTTGATGAGGATGCTGCTGTTTTTAGAAGGAGTAAAGTTCGTTTGTTGATAGCCTTGATCCATATAAAATCGCTAAATAATTTTTTTGTCAACTGAAACACTAAAAGCCTACTTACGTCAATTTTAACACCTCATTTCCTCTCGTCTTGACTTTCTATTTCTCCATTTCATAACGTCCAAGAAATACGTAAGGTATGAGTGAACCCTCATTTAATGCTCAAAAAGGGACATATAGACAGTATGCTTGTATAAAGGTTTTGTTTCTTTTTCTGCCAAAAAGGAAGCTCATAACCTAAAAAAAAATTGGCATCAAAAAGCAATTGACTTTTCAGAGTTCTAGTTTCCTGAGCATGTTGGCAAACAAAGCCATGTTTTTCAATGCTTCCGTCAATTCCACTAAGGTAAAGGCAAGGAGATTAATTGGCCCTCTGACCCGCTACCCGTGTACCCCATCTGTTCCACCCATTTTTGTGACGTCACTGCATTAAGACTCCCAAGGAGAGAAAATGAGGCAATGACCTAACACAGGTATTACAGATCGCCGATGTGTTTCCGGAATAACTGTAATGCAGCTCATGCACTTTTTACAATATAGGTCATATTTGCACATTGTATAATGATGAGTATTCTCTGATCTGCGATTATTTCTGGTAGACTTAGAATAGACACATTGCCTCAATTGCCATTTTGCTGCAGAACATTTAGCCACCCTGTATGAAAGTAGAAATGGCTTATCAGGAGCTTGTACCGCAACAGTCATCAGTTTCCATTTTATCCTGCTGATGTATTTCAAGAAAGTTCTTAGATTCCTTATTTTTGCCCAATAGAACTACCACTTCGGGCCGTAGAAAGGAAACTTAGTTTTAAAAAAAAACTTTTGTCTTTTCTTAAAACTGATAATAAAAACAGAAAAGTTGTTTTCATTTTGATGCATGTTGTATACATCTATAAATATAATACTTCTAGTGAAATTATATCTTTCCATTATTTTGAGGTTATAGTCGACAGGAGAATTGTGATCCACTCCAATTGTTTTGGAAATGGATCGTCTCTTTCATTAAATCTGGGATTTCTTCAAAGCAGAATTCTTGCATTACCTGGACATACGTTACAGCTATTCTACGAAAGTAGGAAATTGGTAAACTATATTTGAAAGCATATAGTAGTCTACAGTCACGTGATGCTTGGTCAACGTTTAAATTTCAAAGAGAAAGACAATGCACAACATGCTAGATGGTTTCCTTTACCCTCATATCCACCCCTTCAGTGATCTTGAATTGTATCTACGCACGAAAAACACAGTGTTTAGGAATTAAATATTTTTGTAAACGCTTTTCTGGTGCTATACTTTTAACGCATGTTTGAATATTTAAAACAAGTGTTTACCTGCTAAATGTTCAGTGTAAAAGCGCGTTTAATTTCTAAACGTATTGTATTTCGTTACCTAGCATATTTGAAGTTAAATGTGTTCACGAATTACCGTGTCTCAGTTTTGAAACACGTTGTTGACAGTGTCTCCAATGTATGGAGATAATATTTCATCTTTATTTTTTGAAGGAAAGACATTTTCACCAATTTGCCAGGACCCTTTCACGTGTTTCACTAGCATTAATGTTTCTACTGCATAATAATTTTACAAGTGTTTTAACTTTTGGTCCAACACTCTGGCTATTTTGACAATGCATGCTTATTCAGTCATCAAGAACAGAGTTCTATTGTTTTCAAGAACAGAAGACACGTAAATAATATTGAAAGAGGGCTCAGTTGACATTCAATGTTTTCATCCAAAATGATTGTGACTCTCAAAACGGTTTTATCAACTGATCAACGCAATTTAAAATTCTAAGAAATATTGTAAAAAATTGATCACTCATGTAGGGACTCTCTCTAATGCATTTCTAGTCAGCCGTGAAATGACAGTCTTTGTCTTTTTGCTGTTATTTCGAAGTTAACTCTGGTTAATGGCAGAAATAATCGAAATCTATACTTAATATACGGATGATAAATCTAAGCGAAATTTCACTAACTCGGTTTCAATTTACGACCATTAAAATTCGGTTCTATGTCAATGACATTAGTTTTACATCTGAGACACCTTCTTTGACTTGGAGCTTTCTTTTAATGTAGAGATTGATTGCGCGAGTATGATAAATGAGGTGATAAATTTAAGTTTGCTGACAGTAATGCATTGAAAATGTCACTGTCAAATTATCCTTAAATAAAATTACTCAGAAAAGCCTACACAGCCAGATGGAAAGTAGCTTGAATATCTTAAGTACAAGAAATATAATAGGCAATGTTTTAGAGATATTTAACGGCGAACAAGCAACATTATGAGCACATTTAACAAACAATAGAGAATGCAAAAGGTAGTGTGGGAACACATCCGTTAGAACATGTAGAAATTACGAAGTCTGGAAGGGACACGTAGGCCATGCAACATTAGTTAGGCGTGTAGGGAAATATATGCAACACGCACCAGAGGAGAGTAATGGTGTGAGATGGTATGGAAACTTAACGGTGATAACTAAAGCAGTGCAGACATACAGTATCTAGAAAAGAATCGACAAGGTATTAATTTTCTTCGCTCTATGGTCGTCTTTCCTACAATTTTCCCTCCAAGCGTCAAATTAGTGAAATATAAGTTTATATATATATATATATATATATATATATTTCTATAGATTGGGATTTAGGATA
>WURT03178576.1:0-10304 GCA_009936505.3 Holothuria glaberrima | reverse complement strand
TTTTGTATTCCGATGATTGCGAAAGAAGTTCGCTTTTCCGACTCCTTCTGTAGATGCAGTTCCTAGAAACATTACCACATGGTCTTTAAAAGTCTATTTTTCGGCGCGCTTCGCGCGCATCTTTCATGTCCACTATTTGTCCAATTATAAATTTAAGGACAGAACGTGCCTTAAATTATTGCGAAGTCCCGCGTGGCAGCTTTTGTAACCCGAGTTCACAACCCTCAAACCTGCTGCGTCATAAAGGAATCGAATGGCCGTAAGTCGATCAGGGTTATTATGCAACCAGATGCCGATTTTTTTTAGTACTTAAAATGCGTAAATTATTGAACGCAAATTTTATTTTAAGGGTAGCATATGTATAGGGTTACCATCCGTCCCGATTAATCGGAATTGTCCCGTTTTTTGATAGGAAAACTGAGCGTCCCGGCCGGTAAGACAAATCGTTCCGAGTTTCTCGAGAACGAATATAGCTGTTATATTCTTTATAATATTTTTGTGTGCACAGTAAAAATCCTTATGTTTGATCACTGTTTTAGCCCGGAAAATAAGGCTATAGCCCGAACTTCCGACCTGCACGTATTAGGCAAACAAAGCTAGTGAAATCAGCTTAAAATCTTGCACCACTTGGTTTCTCGGCAGATACCAAAATCTAAATCTGCCGGTCGGCGCCGGTCTTGCCCAACCAGGACCAGTGGCGGCCGAACCGGGGGAGGGGCTTCGGGGGATAAGCCCCCCAATGAAAAAAGTGAGGGGGCTAAAGGTATTTTCAGTCCCTAATATTTGCCAAGTGCAGACCTGTGATCTATATTTGAAGGCTGGGTACATGCAGTTTAAAACACTCGGGAAGTGCCGTTTCCGGCAATCTAGAGGGTTTGTAAAGCCAAAAATTTTCATAAATTAGTAGGGCTGTCAATTTCCTTTTTATTTTTCATGGATTTTTTTTTTTTTTTGATTAATTGAGAAATTCAGACGTGAGATCCCTATTTTAAGGATTCATGCATGCATACAGCTTAAAACAATCGGGAAGTGCCATTTCCGGCCGTCTGGGGGGTTGTAAATTTCAAAAATTTTCTTGTACTCTCCGCAACTGATGGTGGCGCTCCGCTTATATAGTCCTGCCGGCACTCAAACCACCCTCCTCCTGATCAGTCTACAAAAGTTATGTCCCACTTTCAGCTTAGAGAAATATGGTAACCCTATATATGGAGCACCAGATGGCATGTAAGGGCACCTAATTTTTCAAAAAATTTGTCAAAGGGGAAGGGAAAACCCCTCCCCTTAGACCCCTCCCCCAGGACGGCGATCAAAGAACAAACTGCGTTCCCCCTCGCCCGTGAGAGAAATGCTGGCTACTCCACTGCTTATGAGTTAAACTTTCTTGACACAGGCGTTGAGGCATTTTTTTGTCAGGAATGTAGCCCGTTTTGTCGGGAAAAATGTCCAGCAGCCCCCCCCCCCCACCACTCATCGATCCTTAGGGACGACCCTGTCCCTACCATGTAAGTTTCTTTAGAAATTGATGTAAAGACATGTAAAGGGTTAATGTAATAATAGGTGACTCATATCAGAAAACATCTTTGAATAAAACTAATTATGTTGATGTAACACATACCGCTGTTCGCTTAAGCCCTTCATTCACTTAAATTGAATATCAATTGTTGGCTAGTTCAAGTATACTTTTAATGCATCGGAGATACACAGGAAATTATTATGCACAATTCCGTTTGGTTACATATTCCATATTTCCTTTTATCAAATAAAATGAGTGACACCACACTTTAAGTGAAATTGTGTTGTGTAAAATAAAAGCGCTCACTTCAATGTACCATCATGTAGGCTAAACTAATTTATCCATCCTCGATGAGGCAAAGTAACCATCTTCCTAAGATAAGTTTAGCAAAAATCAACTTGTCACTAGCTCAAGTCAAGGAAATGGTATCTAGTCAGGGCCTATGTCAGTATTCAGAGATTGGGAGTCTCACTTATTGCGTATGAAACACCTCCTGTCCTACTGGCGCCCGCATGTTTGGTTCAGATGCTTTGAAAAAATGTCGTAGTTCCTTCAAAGCAACATATTTATGACTTGTCTCCTCTAGTGGAGAAGGCTATTGTTCGAGTTCCACTATCGGTGAGTTTTGAGTTCCTGCCTAGGCGGAACAATGTCAGATTCTCACTGAATTTGAAAAGTTATGCCTCGCAATTTTTGGCCTTCTCAAGAGCCGTCCAGTGTAAAGTTCGTCACGGTCGTCCGATTTTGCCGTCTCAAAGAGGGCGTGACACATAACTACCTCATGCCTTGTATCCAGTTCAGACATGGGGGCAAAATTTGTTCACACCAAGTACAGAAATGTTCATCCATCTATATGTTGACATTTACCGTACTTACCATGGAAACACTGGTTTTAAAAGTTTTTCTGAGGGGATATGTCGCTGTTGGAACCTGAAACTACGGGAATGGTGCATACACTCACTACTATTATCATCGCATCAGTGTCATTGAAAAGACATGCTACACACTGTACATACATCGATACTGCAGTGCATCCGCCAAATCGGACAGTGCAAATGTAAATAATTGGCTTGTGCTATTCGATGAACCGACTCATCTTTGAAAAGGTGAAGGGGACCCTAAAGGTGCGTGGGAAGGGGAACATGCCATATCTGCTGACCGCATTATCAGTACAGGGGCCCCGCAAGGTTGTGTGTTATCTCCATTTCGTTCTGCTTATATACGAACGGTTGCAATACATCCAGCAATCAATGTCACATGATAAAATATGTTGACGATACGATCCTCACTGGGTCACTTTATGGTGATGATAGTACTGTTTTTGATGTTGAAGTGCAGAAATTTACTAGATGGTGTATGGAAAAAAGTTTAACTCTACACATTAGTAAAACGAAAGAAATTGTGTATGACTTCCGTAGAGGTAGTGACGCTCATAACCCTCTTATGCTTAACGGGGAAGTAGTGGAGAGGATGGAAAGTTACAAGTACCTCGGAACATATCTTGATACCAGACTTAGTTGGAATGCCCACGCGAAAGCGGTGAAAAAGAAAGCATCCCCCAACGCTTGTACTTCCTCAGGAAATTAAATGAATGTAGGGCGGACTATCATGCAGTTATTTTATGTGTCCGTTATTCAGAGCGTACTCAACTTCAGTTTTATGTTTCTTCGGCAGTATGCCACAGAAACATAAGCTCGACTTGGATCGTGTTCGAAAGTCAACGGAAGGTTGTATTGGACTACTCTTTGCCACTCTCGACTGCTTGTATGGGCAAACCTTAAGTAAAAGAGCTCCAGTATAATGAGAGACGCCAGACACGCTTTTCATGACCTCATTTGCTATAACAGTGGCAAACGACTCCAGGTGCCCGTCACTAGAACATCTAGATTCCGCCAAACTTTCCTCCCGGAGGCCATACATCGCTTCAACTCTAACGCCAAACGCTAGCCACATCCTGTTACCATCCATTTTATCCATCTACCATTTTATTTGCATATTTTCATGTTTGAACTTTTACATTTTTCGTTTGCAATCATCCTTTTCTTATAATGTTTGTGTACATGTTTTTGTATGTTGTATTGTCGGCGGAAAGGGATTTTCCGTTTTTCAAATGGACAATAAACTATCTGTCTGTCTGTCTGTCTGTCTGTCTGTCTGTCTGTCTGTCTGTCTATCTATCTATCTATCATCCGGGACCGTTGCTAGAGGGAGCTGGTTCGTGACGCCCCTCCCCCCCCCTTCAGGCAAGCGGTCTGCAAAGTTTGCAACAGTTGTCAAAATGACGAGAATGGGAGCGAGAACGAGGGCAGGAGCGGGGAGAGAGTTAAAGACAAAGGAGGGAAACGGGAAGAGAGAAGAAAGAGGGACTCGAGAGGTAAAAAAGGAAGAGGTAGATGGGAAGATGGATGTTATTGTTTGGGTGGCGGGGTCAAGGGGAGAGACTGGAAATGTATGTAGGGTGTAGTCGTAATATTTCGGAAACCCCGTCGGCAACACTCTAAATGTTAACACATTCCGTGTCCGTCGGTGAAAGTGCACTACGGTAAGCTTCCGGGCAGTGCTATTTCATGCGAGTCGGCAATACGAAGGAAATATGGGGAAGGAGGAAGGAAGGAAAGGATACAGTGAAGTGGCCTGGCATTTTTCAGAGAGGGAAGCCTGATTTAAGTGCATCAATTTCTATCATATCCAGGTGTTTCAAAGTGTAACGAGACACCCTCATTTTAAGTTCGAGTAAAATGCATTGGATCGAGACACTGAAGCTATCTAGTGAGGAATTTCCTCGGAAATAAGCGTACACGAGTCAACTTAGTTGTGGCAACAAGGAGATGTTACTTTAACGCCTATAGTGGGCGAAAGTAACTTGAGTCATGACTTGCTACAGTCAGTGGATGCTACTCTAACTGGTTACAACCCTGTCTAGCTAGTGGCGGCTGATGAATGATCGCGGTGGTTGATTTGTGCTGAGAGTGCAGTTTCATGCAACCTAGAACGCTTGAGATCAGTGGTTGCGCTAAGGGGAGAAAATGGGGGGGGGGGGCGTGTTGGTCTCTCCGAGGATATTGACGATTTCGTCGTCTAAGCCTCAGTGTGTACGATAAACTACTTGTTATCTCCGACGGCTATCAGTCACCCCGGTTTATCCGTTTTTGCTCTCAATTTGAAATAGGTGTTGAAAAATTTGTATTGATGACGAGCAAAATTAGAAGCCGTCTCGGGATAACTTGCTTGATTTGCATTGTATCGTACTACATACAGAAGAACAACGTGACAGAGGATGAACTTTCCAACCTCAACAAACGAAAACTGTGTAGGATATCTAAGTATGTCTATTTTATTCGGTAAGGTGGGAGGGCATTCGCTATTTACTACATTAAAGCAAATTATAAGGAAAGGGATCGAGTAACTCGCTAAAAGCGCTCCAAAAATGTTGGGTTCCTATTGAAGGGACTGCACACCTTTTAAGCTATAAAAGGTAAGCAATCGGGTCGACTGATTACGGTCAGGAGTAATAAACTTTATCGTACCCACTATCTTGACGATCGGGCTCCAGGGGCGTAACTCACCAAGAGTTATTGGGGTGAAGGTATTTTTGCCCTGCGAAAACAGTCAGTGCCCTGTGACTTCATGTTGTAAAAAGAAAGGTAAATAAACGCTGATTCTGCCACTGAATACTGTGGATTCATATTTTACATTGTCGGCAGCCATGTTACACAAAGAACAGAATCGTATTGTATTTATTTCACAGTCGAGAGCCCCATAACAAAGTATAATTAATCTTTACTTCAATCTTTGCAAATACATGGTAATGATGATATGCATGCATGATCCACTGGCGAATCCAGAGCCTTTGTTTGGGAGGGGCCAAACTGGTGATACAGTGATATAGGGGAGGGGTCTACGGGGAGGGGTGTCCCCCTCCCCTTTGGAAAATTTTTCTTTAACCGAATGCCCTCAGATGCGATTTGGTGCAACATAGGTGTACAATTGTGAAGTTAATTTTCTTCTATAAAATTTTCGGAAACAATTTTTGGCTCATCTTATGGTGGGGCCATGGCCACTGTTAGCCTCTGCTTCATTATAGGCCTTTATGCAGTGTAAAAGAGTTAATTTTTAGGTTTCGCATTTTCTCTGTCGACCAATCATTTAAGACGGTATCAATGTTTATGGTGTCTGTGAGATCTTTCTCACAGGTAAGAAGAACGCAGTCGTTCAACCGCTCGTCGAACACTGAAATTAGTTCGGGCTCTGATTTAATGTCTTTCCTGGAATCTAAACTGTGAAATTGCAAAGCGCGCGAAGCGCGCGAAAATTTTTAGGGTATAAGCCTACACAAAAAGAATGTGCACTTATTTAAAGCTCCTATAGGTCAATTGTCATAAAAATTATGTTTATTTCTTTTCTATTGTTTTATTTTAGTTTGAAACTTATTATCAAACTCAAAAAATATTAAGACTTTTGATATAACAATTTAAAATATATATATTTTTTTATTTCGCAGTTTTGTCCTGCAAAATATACATTTTTGCCCTGCCAGAGTCACATTTTTGGGAGTGGGGGAGGGGTGGTTGAGCCACCCCATACCCCCCTTGAGTTACGCACCTGTCGGGCTCTAACGGAGGCACCACGGTCCCTGCCCCCTACCCCCGTGCCACAACGGTTTGAATGGTGTTCTATAAAAATAGTTAATGTCATTATTTGATGAAATTGCATTAGTGATTTAGGTCTATCTCGAAAGATATCAATGGTCGCTCCAAACAAAGGCTACGTATGGCCTGCCGGCCGAATGTTCTCCATCTACCCTTGATAAACATGGAAGTTGCAAATTTCAGCTTACATGTGATAAGATAATGGAGTGTCAAGAAAACCAACTACAGAACAAGGATACATCGGTAAGAGGATGATTTGTCTACAAAGCATGAACCCTTTACTCTTTCATCATATAGGCTGCGTAGTGTAAAGATGAGTTACAACAGCCTACCTTCATAGAAAGAAAATGGACAGATAATATCACGTGCAATAAATAGTAAGTTTTTGACATAAATTGTTCTCTGTATAGTAATGTACTGGGAAAAAATGTGTATACATTGAAAAACAGTTTAGCACGTTGCAGGCAATGTAAACTATGGTATCATTATTTAAGTGTGCGGGGACGAAAAAGCGGTGTTTGAACCCACACTCTCAAATGTGCGGAGACAATCGCTTCTGCTGTTCCCCTCCCCCTTTTTCCTTCGCCTATGATCATGGGCGGCGATCCGTCTTTGAAAGTGGGGGGATATAGTCAGTGGTACTATCTATAAACGGAGCGCCACCGTCCGTTGGCGCGAAGCGTACAAAGAAAATTTGGCCAAAAATACCCTCCCCCCCCCCTCTTCCCAGATCACCAAAGATGACCTTTCTAGGCTTTGCAACGTGATACTATGACAACTGTCAGAAGTATTTCCTAAAAAACTACACAGGCCTATTTTAAAAAGTCTAGAAAGGGGGTGGGGATATAGTGTACAGTATCCCCCATCCAATTCATGGGGGAATATATCCCTATGCCCCCTGGATCACCCATGCCTGTGATGCAGGAGAGGTGTTGTTCTTTGAAATTGGGGAGAGGCTCAAAGTTAACCTAGAATTTTTTTGTCTAGGGCAAGGTCTGAGGCTCTTCAGTAAAGAAGGTGATACTATTCGTTCAAATATACTTATAGCCCTTTTTGAGGAAGGCCTACTCACTTTTCCTTCACAACTCATATGATTTAGTAAACCAGTAAACACAAAAACATGGTGTAAGAAATAAAGCAGCACTTGCGCATAAAAATACTGTAAACCTCAGTAGTTTTCAGGGTTTGTACCTGCACTAGGGATCTTGTTTATGACCCTTCTCACTTAACACCACCCACCTCAAGATTCACCTTATGTGTGTTTTGTCTGTCAGCATTTTCAACGACCATCAGATTCAGAGAGCTGGATACAACCCCAATAATTTTCAGTTTGAATATTTTTGGCCTTACACCAAGAATTATGGTTGAAATTGCCAAAGACTTATGAGAAAGGCTGGAAATGAAGCGATGTAATCTGACCAGTTATAAAACCTTTATGAAGAGGATACCTGAGATTTGTTATAGCAGTGCATGCAGCATGTATAAATTCCTATGTACATAATGTACATCGTTGTGTAGGATGAGGAGGGAAGAGCACTTCCTGAGCAGAAGATTGATCCACTTCAGATGTTTCAAAGTGTGGTTGGTGTGAAGAATATTTTTATGTGATTAAATCTGTAAAAATCCTCTATTTTAGTGTACTAAAACTGGGTCTTAATTTCCCTTGTCATAATTTTCCATCTCTTCGTTTTCAGGCCTTTATATTTCCAGGCAACCAAACTTGGACCCCAAAGGTGCATGTTCAAAATCCGAACATTGCCTGAAACCAGCTCTACATTCCCCAGGTCTAGGGCTAACCTTGAGGTATGTGCACAGGATGTTGACACAACAAAAAGCCTTTCACAGCAGTAAGAAATCAGTTAAAACTTTGCAAAGGTTATTTGAAAACTTTTATTGTGTATGCTATAATATTTTCTTCTTTCTCCATATTATGAAACAACACATGAAGTCCATTTTATTTTTCTAAAGAAAAATGCCAAACCATTTTGTCTTTGTAAGAGTGAATTGCTTGGCCACACTTAAAATCTAGAATAACATTGATTTGGTTATAACTTGTCATCATCTTGAGTCCATTGTCAACACAATGAATGTCATTGACCTGTTCACTCTTAATTTGTTAAAGGACACCTGACTCATACAAAAGGAACTTGTCCACATTGTGGCTTATTTTACAATTATTAAGCCCTTATCTTCTCTTTCGAAATGCTCAAGGTCAATAGCCTAGTAATAAAAATAAATCTTCCAGCTCTTTAGTATGGAGACATTTTTAGCTGTATCCACAAATACTACAGCGACAATCCCATCCAAGACAGCTCATCAGCTTGAAATATATTAAGGATGTCCTAGTTCTCATGCAAGTTCCAATCAGGAAGATATAACAGAGAGATTCTCTCTCAATTGACCCCAAATATTTGCAGCTAAAAAGAGTTAAGGCTCCTAGTGTTTTGTTACAAGGTGTTCAAAAATAGCTAATGATAAGCAGATTGAGACAGTGGTAAATCCAAACAATAAATGAATAGACTCATTCACTGTTTACAAAGACGTCACCACATGTCGGTAAAAGAGTTTGTGAGGCGTGCTTACACTGTCGTCACAATGCAAAGTAGATTCCAATTTGTCTACTTTCTGTGTACAATCGCACAAGCATTTATACGCACAACACCAAACATACTTGCATTGTTCTTGCGCATGCTCTATGCCAACCAATGCCAACCAGTGACTTACCCGTGAACAGCCTAATAGAAAGATACATTATCTCAACTGCAAAAGCAAATTTAGCCAAGGATGACATCATCCCAGCAGGGAACTGCTACTTGGAAAGGAGAAAATAACTTTCCAAAATATTTTGTGCCAGTCAATGATATAACTTCTTAAGAAAAACTCTCAAAACTAGTAAACACCACAAATCTCCTTTCTTTGTCATGACTAGAAGATTTAATAAGGTTAAAAAGGTGCTGATGAGTAAACATAATAGGCAGGATAACACTGTCAAGCTGCTATGTCTTAACTAGAATGCCAAAAGGCTTAGTGATTCCTCGCCATGTGATATATTGTAACAAGCACAAGTCCCCTATATGACAAGCATAAGATCCCAAACAGTTATCCTACTGTACTTGAGATATCATGTTAATAATTCAAAACCTTTTGAAACCTTGTGACCTAAAATGATTTTTCACCTCCCCTTCAACAAAAGCCCACTGGGCATGCTGGCTCCTTGCTGAACGAAATGAAACTGAGCCATGAGCATACTGTACCATACAAATTTGACATTTTGACATTTGACAATTGATGCATGCTCACATGCATGTCCCTATAAGGTCATGGGTTGTTAATCAAATAAGCTAGTGAACTTCCACTACTGTCCTCTGCTTTGTGGGCAAAGATTCTGCAATATTAAAAATCGGTATTTGATGCAGGTTTTTATACTGGCAGAATTAAGGATAAAAATCTTAATACTTTCACTTAAAATTGAGATACTTGGCATCTCTGCAAGATGTCCTATTTTTTCTTTCGGCCATTGGTTGAATTTAATCTTTTACCTCTGGTGAGCCCAAATGACCTTTGACCTCCACAAAAAACCATCGGGCTCATCTACTCAATATGGGCAATCCCATGCTAAGTATGAGAATCCTCACAGTTACCCTACTGGAGATATCTTATTATTACAAGGTTTTGACCTTGTGACCACTAGTGACCCCACATGACCTTTGACCTCCACTTAAAACTAGAGGGATTTTCTACTCAATATGGGCAATCTACATGCTAAGTATGAGATCCCTCACAGATAAGCATCTTGAGATATAGTGTTTAGAAGATTTTGACCTTTTTACCTCTGGTAACCCCAAATGACCTTTGACCTCAACAAAAAATGCAAGGGATTATCTACTCAATAAGGGGCAATCTACATGCAATGTATGAGATCCTTCATGTTTATCCTTCTTGAGATAGTGTTTACAAGATTATGGCTTTTTTAATTCTGGTGACCCCAAATGACCTTCGACCTCTGCAAAAACAATAGAGATCATCTACTCAAAATGGCCAATCATCATGCTAAGTATGAGAACTCTCACATTTATCCTTCTGGAGATATCGTGTTTACAAGCAATTTCCAAGGTATTTACCATTTGACCTCTGGTGACCCC
>WURT03178565.1:0-10304 GCA_009936505.3 Holothuria glaberrima | reverse complement strand
ATACTTGGTATGTGGGTTGGCCATATTGAGTAGATGATCCCTATTGTTTTGGTGGAGGTCAAAGGTCATTTGGGGTCCCCAGATGTCAAAAGGTTAAAACCTTGTAAACACGATATCTCCAGAAGGATAACTCCGAGGGATCTCATACTTGGTATGTTGGTCGGCCATATGGAGTAGATGATCCCTTTTTTGTTGTTGGAGGTCAAAGGTCATTTAGGATCACCAGAGGTCAAAAGGTCAAAACCTGGTAAACACGATATCTCAAGAAGGATAACTCCAAGGGATCTCATACGTGGTATGGTGGTCGGCCATATTGAGTAGATGATCCGTATTATTTTTGGTGGAGGTCAACGGTCACTAGGGTCAGCAGAGGTCAAAAGGTCAAAACCTTGTAAACATGATATCTCAAGAAGGATAAATGCGAGGGATCTCATACTTGGTATGTGGGTTGGCCATATTGAGTAGATGATCCCTATTGTTTTTGGTGGAGGTCAAAGGTTATTTGTGGTCCCCAGATGTCAAAAGGTTAAAATCTTGTAAACACGATATCTCCAGAAGGATAACTCCGAGGGATCTCAAACGTGGTATGTTGGTTGGCCATATGGAGTAGATGATCCCTTTTTTTTGGTGGAGGTCAAAAGTCATTTAGGGTCACCAGATGTCAAAAGTTTAAAACCTTGTAAACATGATATCTCAAGGATAACTCCAAGGGATCTCATACGTGGTATGTTGGTTGACCATATTGAGTAGATGATCCCCATTGTTTTTGGTGGAGGTCAAAGGTCATTCGGGATCACCAGAGGTCAAACGGTCAAAACCTTGTAAACACAATATCTCAAGAAGGATGACTGTGAGGGATCTCATACTTTGCATGTGGATTGCTAATATTGTGTAAAAAAGCCCTATCATTTTTGTCACGGTCAAAGATAGCTTAAGTAGGAGGGATCTCATGCTTGTCATATGGGTGATTTGTTTTTGTTACAATATATTATATGACAAGGAATCACTAAGCCTTTTGGCCTTCTTGTTGATTCCTTGCCGAAGGCAGGCAAGGAATCTATGCAATGGTGATGTCATGTGTGTGTGTATGTATGTGTGTATGTGACGCCTGGCTTGTAAACACGATATCTCAAGATAGCAATGACCGACACTTTTCATATTTGGTATATGGATTTGTCATGTTGAGAGGAAGAACCCTATTGTTTTTGGTGGAAGTCAAAGGTCATTTGAGGTCACCGGAGGTTAAACTGCGAAAACCTTGTAAATGGCTTGTAAATACAATATCTCAAGGTAGCAATGACTGACACATTTCATATTTGGTATATAGGTTTGTTATGTAGAGAGGACGAAGCTTAAAGTTTGTGGTGGAGGTCAAAGGTCATCTTAGGTCACGAGAGGTCAAAAGCCGAAAACCTTGTAAACACGATATCTTGAGATAGGATTGACTGACACTTCATATTTGGTATATAGATTTGTCATGTTTAGAAGAACCCTATTGTTTTTGGTGGAGGGCAAAGGTCATTTGAGGTCACTGGAGGTTAAAGTGCAAAAACCTTGAAATGGCTTGTAAACACGATTTCTCAAGATAGGAATGACCGACTCTTTTCATATATGATATATATTTGCCATGTTGAAGGGAAGAACCCTAGTGTTTTTGGTGGAGGTCGAGAACCTTGTGAACACGATATCTCGCGATGGGAATGACCAACACTTTTCATATTTGGTATATAGATTTGTCATATTGAGAGGAAGAACCCTATAATTTTTGGTAGCTGTCAAAGGTCATTTGAGGTCACCAGAGGTTAAACTGCAAAAACCTCGTTAATGGCTTGTAAACATATCTCAAGAGGAATGACCGACACTTTTCATATTTAGTATGTAGGTTTGTCACGTTGAGAAAAAGAACCCTAATATTTTTGGTTGGGTTCAAAGGTCATTCGAGGTCACCAGAGGTTAAAAGCTGAAAACCTTCTAAACACAGTATTTCGAAATAGCAATGACTGACTGCATATGTAGTATGTAGATTTGTCATGTTAAAAGAAAGAACGGTACTGATTTTGTTTGAGGTCACCAAAGGCCAAAATCCAAAAACCTTGTAAATAGCTTGTAAACAGGATATCTTGGCATGAGGCAGAGTTGGGATGAGGCAAGTAATTGGCATATGGGGCAAGTTAGCATAGTGGGCACGTTGGCATGGGGGCGAGTTGGTATGGAGGGGAGTTGTCATGGGGCGAGTTGGTATGGGGGCGAGTTGGTATGGGGGCGAGTTGGTATGGGGTGAGTTGGCATGGGGGGGGCGAGTTGGCATATTGGGCGAGTTAGCATGGGGATGAGTTGGTATGGAGGCCAGTTGGCATGGGGGTGAGTTGGCCAGTGGGCGAATTGTCATAGGGGTCGAGCTGGCATTGGGCCGAGTTGGCATGTAGGCTCACTTGTTTCAGGGTCTCACAGTATCATGAAAAATTCTTAACAAGATTTCAGAACAAAGAAATAAAAGAATTTCTCAGAACAAAAAGTAGTTCACATGTTGAGTGAATGTATTGTCTGTTTGGCTCTTGTCAATTTCCAAACCACAGTACACAAAACATTTTACAAAGGCAAGGAATCACTAAGCCTTTTGGCTTTCTGGTTCTTAAATATAGTTTAGTATCAGAGCTAGCCATTGTGAGATCTAGAGGTCCTTTTTGCTTAAAAGGAAGTGAAGTAAATTACACAAACAGTACAATGTATCATATACTATTCATGCAGTGTTCTTTATCGATGGTCAGTGTCCGACTTTTTCTTTTCTGTTTTCTACATAGCATGTCATTGTGAGGGAAGTTGTGCACAACATTGCTGCTGTAAGCTATATTAAAGATTCAAGTAAACATCTCATCTTTGTCAAAACTGGTAGGTACTTAGCATGTAGATGCATTAAGTGGAGAGAAATCCCTCTTTGTACTGATGGAAGTCAAAATTCATTTGATGTCACCAGAGGTCAAAATCTGAAAACCTTGTTAACAAGATATCTCAACATAGGGAAGATGGGTACTCTCCTTACGTAGCATATGGATGTATTTTATAAAGATTAATGAGTTGAATTGTTCTTGGTGGAGGTCAAAGGTCATCAAGGGTAATCAGGGATAAGCTCTGTACTTAGCATGTAGATGCATTTAATGGATAGAAAGGTTTCTTTTGATATTGGTGGAGGTCAATAGTTATTTGACACCACCAGAGATCAAACTCTAGACAGCTTTCAAACACAAGTATCTTAAGATAGGGAGCATGTTTACTTTCCATACGTGAGCAATGTAAACAAGCATATTGGGTGGAAAGTGCCCTTCTGTGTTTAGGAGAGGTCAACGGCCTTCTGAGGTCAATAAATGTCAACATCTGGGAAACTTCCATTATAGTATATTTTAGGCTTTGGAATGCAAAAAACTTTTATACATGGGGATATTTACTACTAAAATGCTGTTGTTGATGTTTTGTTGATGTTTTTTTTTTTTGGGGGGGGGGGGGTTTCAGTGAAAGGTCAGTTTGTTGTCACCAAAGGTCAAAGTCTGGAAATCTTCAATGTTTCATATTAATTTCTCATACATGGTAAGGGAAGCATCACATTGTTCCAGAACATAAACATTGTTAAGCCTTTGTAGTCATGGAAATGAGTTTATTGAAACCTCAAGGCATTTTTGCAGTCTGGTTTTTAACAACACATTTTATCATCCTCAAATCTGGCATTCTATGAGTGGGTTGATCAGAACATTCATGTTTTAGTACTATCGCAGCAAAGAAATTTAGGCAAGTTCAAGAAAACAGAAAGAGAAGTGATAGAAAGTTATTGTGGTTTGTTACAACACTCTTAAATCCTTTAGACCAGTGTGGGCAAATGGCATAATTTTTAAGATACTGTATTGCAGTATGAACTCAAAAATTGTGTCTGAATGAGCCTATTTTCTGTGGTGGTGAGGGCAGATGCAACTACTATATGTGATGAACAAAACAAGCTCTGTCTTTGTTTTTTGTAATGGTTCTCTTGAATTTGTTTTCCTATGATGGGAAAAAATGACTTCATGTATTAAAGGTCAAGACAGAGCTGAGAAGGAAAAGGAAGTTTCATCCTTCTTTCTGTAATGTTTTGACAACTTACAATAGGACATTTCTCAATACTACTCCGCTGACATTCTGTTGTGAATCACTAGCATGTAGCAGTGAAGTCTACTGTGCATACTTGCTGGTACATGTTCTCAACACCCCAAAATTTTTTCATTACTAGTGTAGAAAGTAGGGTTTTCCTTAGCGACCACGAAAAAAGCATAACAAAGACTGGAAGCCATAAAAATAAAGCCATCCTTGCAACAGTTGTACAAATTTATTTTTGAAATGTTCAAGTACAAGAGTAAGTTAGTGATGACAATAGTAGCAACCGAGTTTTGGTGAGTTTCACATGACACTACTTAGCTAGAATGTCCAGGTAATATATAGTGCTTATATATCTCTGTTTACAAAGTTTGTATACTGATATTACATACAACATTGTGTGAAAAAGTGCTGGGAGATGCACAATTTTCAGTTGCTGTATTCTTCATTGCTGAGCTATGAATCCTTAATTTTACAGTTACAGTACTTACACATAGATATGACACAAAATTGCTCATATTAATCCTAGACCACATCAAAACTGTGATTTGTGAGTCTTTAGATTGTAATAGCCAAAGTTTCCTCACAGTTGGGAAACTGGAAAAAGTCTGGAAGTTTTGTATGGTATGAATTTTGGGTATTAGGTTTGGAAAACTTCTGGTATAGTCTGAACCATTTAATGCACTTCATGTCATGTTAATTTGTAACTCATTAGTTCTTGAAAATGGACCATTTTGGTATTATAAGAGTCAGGAAAAAGGCATGAAGTTAAATGAAATATTGTGACATCATGTAAATACAAATGATGTACAATTATGCAATTTAGACGTTTGAATAATTTTTTTTTCCATCAGCTAATGGCGAGACCAGACAACAGGAGCACTGCAAACTAATCGTGTGTTCTTGTGCATCTAAGGTAAGGGTCAGTTAGTTAGATGAGGTTTTACGGCTCAGTTTCTAAAGTAAGGGAGTAGAAAAATAGTTCCTTGCATATCTACCCAGTTTCTTTGGAGTCTTGTACATGAATATTTTTGGTTTCTGTGTAAGTTCAATAGTTGAACATGAATATTCAGTTGGATTCTCTGGGGGTTCATTAGTTGTATATGAGTATTCGTTTGATATATGTTAGAGATTCAGTAGGTGCTTATGAACATTTATCTAGTCTTTGTAGAGCAGGGCTCTTCACCATTCTAGCAGCAAGCCACATATTTCATCCAGAAAATCTGGCATGCCATAGACAGGCTCCAGTAATCTCCTTTTTGGCTGTTCTCATGTTGTAATGACTAAACGACACTGTGGAAGGTCACAGTACTTCACACGTCCCTTTCAAGCCTGAAACCATCCAAAAGTTTTGTCGTTTTGGTCGATTTCTGAAGCTGATATTGCCAATAGTAAACAAAAAATTATGTCTGGTAATGTGATTATTTATTTTTGAGTGCACATGTTGGTTGTTAATGGATAAGTCCTATTGTTTGGTGGGCATAGAGGAAATACACAGTGCAGCATAAAGGCAACAAATCTGTTACTGCAAGAGGTTTGATTAGAATAATTAGAGTTAATTTACCCATGGAAGTAAGCACAAACGTGAGAGAAGTTTTAGTACTAGGTTTGATAGCATCATGACCCAAGAACTTGCAGTGGGGTCCAGGGACCCCTGTTGTAAAGAATCGGCATTGTCAAGGAACAACAATCGGCATTGTCAAGGAACAACAACCTGGTGGAAGCACAGGGGCAAAGGCCTTTGGAAGTTATGGGTTTTACAAAATTTTAGAGCTTTTCATTATCTAGTTTGTTGGTAAGCACAAAACAGGAGAGAATAAATATCACCATAAATATCACCATTTGACTGTTATTTTATAATAACAAAAATCTGGCACTGCAGAGATGGAATAGCTCCATGCCACATTCAGTGAGGGTCAAGCTTGAAAAAGTGTCAGCATAGGGGAGTAATTCCATATTACATTATCACAGTAAAAGGCCACCATTACCTGGCCTGATATCAAGAGTTCTTGCTCAAAAATGTCTCCCAGATTTGTGGAAGTACTGTAGTGCTTGTAAGTTACATTCCCTAAACAATCTTCATTTTCAGATCTCATGCTAACAATTCTCTCCTAACATGAAATAATTAAGAAAGGAGTCATCAGGTCCATAAGTTGTTTCATTGGTGTTTTACCAATGAAAGAGAACCTTTCAATATTCTTTTGGCCATTGCTAACTGGCCCATTTGCCTTTCACTCTGATCTAGCCTACTCAAATCTAAGGAATGGCAGATTTAACTAGAACTGCATTTTCTTGCAAATACGCAGAATTGTAGTGCATGTTAGGCAAGTCCTTGCAGTTTGAAGTCGAGCTAGTTTTGACGTGGATTTGGTACGGCGTTTATTTAGTCCCTAAGTTCACTGACACCAAATATATATCACTACCTTTGGAATGGTTTGCAAAAATCTTTGATCTTTGAAGGGCTTATTAAGTTCATATATTCAACCAAAGCATTGACCTGCCAGCATAGGCCATATAGCCACATTGTCATTTTGTAGGCACTCGTGTTGGGATCAACTCTAACTATGCGTTGTGGCCAGCACATTCATCACACGGCACCTGTAGAGTTCCATCCCGATTGCTCTTACGTTATGCAGTGTACAGTTCTCTGTTCATATTCAACCAAAGCATTGACCTGCGTAGTCACATTGGAATTCTGTTGGTAATCTTGTTGCGATCAACTCTGTGTAACTACATACTCGTTGTGGCACACTATATACTCAGCATGCTATACGGCACCCGCATCTAGCTTGCATCACATTAACCTTTACGATAAATTCATCTGCTGATTACTTCGTTTGCGAATTTCAAGTTATGTATTCTTGTTGTATTAATGAGAAAGCAAGCACACATTCAACTGAAATTTATTCTGAAATAAAGACTGTTGGCATTTTATCAACCAGTAACATTTCACTCTACATTACAAGCTGTTTCTATTTATGAACAAGGTCCTTCGTTGGGACTAATTTAGAATGTATGCAAGAAAACGGTGATAGTACCGATAGTAAAACGGACTGAAACTGTGGAACTTCCAGTTTCAACGTTCAGTCATGTAGGTAAGCCTGCCTGTCCTGTAACGCCAAGATTGTAGCCCGCACACACACTACAATGATGCAAATGTTGGTGGGAAGGATGCATGATGGTTGGAATTACAAAAAGGTTTTTAAACAAGAATTGCATCCCAGATGTCCTATGGGACAAACTAATTACAATGGGTCTTCACACAGTGCCCCACCCCCTCTCCCCCCCCCCCAAAAAATGGTACCATAAAACATTTTAGTTGCACTTCATTTCATTCTGCCATGCAAAAGACACCCCTTTGAATATACTAAATTGCCTCAGTATCGGTAATAATGCAATGGCTAAATTTTGCCAGAACACTCAATTCATTCTCAATTTCAATTTGCATGATATCTCAAGGTAGGAAGCATGGATACTTTTATGCATATAGATGTGAATATGGCCCCTATTGTTTTTAGAAGAGGTCAAGGGTTATCTGAGGTCACTGGTGGATAAAACTTCAAACAAACTTGGAAATAACTTTTAAACATGATAGGTCAAGGAAACCTTGTAAACTACTCACAAAACACATTGTAAGTGTGGGATAAGAATGGCACAGCTCTTACTTATCATAAGGATGTCCCCATATTGAAAAAAAAAAATTATTGCTTTGGGGATCAAAGGTCATTTGGGGTCACCAGAGGTCAATTGGTGTAAACTTCATAAGTGTGATATATCATGAAAGGTAACCTTGATAGAACTTATAGGTGGTTGTACTCCCATTTGTTGGGGTTACAGTATATATATACTATACCATCAAAATCAGTTTCATAGCTGATGAAGTCAGTTGCACTCCTGATATGAAGGAGTGCCGTAGATTGCAAGACTTGACAGCTGACTATGCTTGCTTTTGTTGAAGCTGTTCAACTTTGTCGGTGACATTTATGTCCGCTCTTGCTGTTGCTAAGGCTATTTGGAGGCTTTTCATTAAGTCTTGTCTTTATGCATGGTTGTTACTCTTTTTTTGAAGAAGTTTCAGGTTTGAAATTTGCCTGCAGTGGGATGTAGCCAGAAGGATTTCCTTAGGGAGCACTTGGTGCCTTATATATTTTGTCAATTTGAAACACCAGAAAGTATAAGAAGTACTTAGAAAATATTTTTAAAGGCAATGAATAAGTCTCTTAGCTTTCTGGTTTAACAAGAAAGCTAAAAGACCAAGGTTTATATAGGCACAGGGTCTTTGTACATCAAAATAGAACAAGAATTTCGCTCTATAAGTCTGCTTACTATGGTAAATGTGTCACTTAGTAACAGGTTTTGGATTCCTTGCCTAAGGCTCAAGGAATCTATGCGATGGTGATTTCGTGTGTGTATGCGTGTATGTGTGTGTGCGTGTGTGTGTGTGTATGTGATGCTTTGCTTGTAAACATGATATCTCAAGTAGGGTAACTCCAAGGGATCTCATACTTGATCTGTAGATTGCCAATATTGATCCCAATTGTTTTTGGTGGAGGTCAAAGGTCATTTGGGGTCACCAGAGGTCAAAAGGTCAAAACCTTGTAAACCGGATATCTCAAGAAGGGTAACCCAGAGGGATCTCATACTTGGTATGTTGGTTGACCATATTGAGTAGATGATCCCTATTGTTTTTGGTGGAGGTCAAAGGTCATTTGGGGTCACCAGAGGTCAAAAGGTCAAAACCTTGTAAACACGATATCTCAAGAAGGGTAACCCAGAGGGATCTCATACTTGGTATGTAGGTTGGACATATTGAGTAGATAATCCCTTTTGCTTTTGGTGGAGGTCAAAGGTCAGTTGGGATCACCAGAGGTCAAAAGGTTAAAACCTTGTAAACATGATATCTCAAGAAGGGTAACTCAGCAGGATCTCATACTTGGCATGTAGGTTGGCTACATTGAGTAGATGATCCCTATTGTTTTTGGTGGAGGTGAAGGGTCATTTGGGATCACCAGAGGTCAAACGGTCAAAACCTTGTAAACACGATATCTCAAGGAGGGTGACTGTGAGGGATCTCATACTTTGCATGTGTATTGCTAATATTGTGTAGAAAAGCCCTATCATTTTTGTGGGGGTCAAAGATAGCTAAAGTAGGAGGGACCTCATGCTTGTCATATAGGTGATTCGTGTTTGTGACAATATATCAAATGGCAAGGAATCACTAAGCCTTTTGGCTTTCTGGTTCTTCATAGTAAACATACTGTCTATTACTGAAGAACACACATAACCTTTCTATTACTCTGCTGGCATTTAATGACTTGAGATCTATTATGTTAGAAATGTTTTGTATTCTTTTATAGGATAAAGCTGAAGAAATCTGCAGTATCATCCAACAAATATTCAATGTTGTATACACAGAACTCACCATCAAGTTCTTTGAGGAGTCTATTAAGCACTTGACTGGAAGCAGTAAGAGCTCTTTCCAACAATTTCCATTTACTCATAGCAATGCATGCTTCCTTTTATAATGTTTATGTCATTTGTGTTGGTGATTGCTGGCATTTTTAACCATGGAGACTTACCAGCAGTCAGTTTGGGGGTCAATCATTGGCTGGTCATTGGGTATTGGATTGTTGTCAATCTTCTCTTTTCCTTATCTGAATTGACCTTATGTAAAAAGAACCAAATTTTATTTTGACTTTGTGAGCCTCTCCATTTAAACTTTAAGTTGAAGATCTTTGTACTTTGGCCACAGTTATGGTCACATAGTGAGATTACTGCCATTCAAGTCTGCAGTCTTTTAGTGTTTTTATCTTGACAGTAGAGAGATTGATTTGGCTTGCTAGAATATGTGTATGCTTGCTAATGTTGTACATGCCTTGTCAGTCTGCATGAATGTGTATGTGTTAACATAGGGAATTATAACAACAGCCACTGTATTGAACTCCAAGGAAAACTTGCATCCCAAACCTCTAGCGAGTACTCGTACATGTGTTTGGTTGTGTTTGGTTATGTTTGGATGCATTTGCACCTGTGAGAATGTGTTTGCACTAACAATAGGTTTTCAGTTTTTGGTTCCGATGAAAAGAGAAACCTATGCAGTCATGATGGCGTGTGTGTGTGCACTCACAAACATGGCCTTAGCGGGTACCGCGACAGTCGGCTCGAGCTCCGCTCTCGCACGTCTT
>WURT03178554.1:0-10305 GCA_009936505.3 Holothuria glaberrima | reverse complement strand
TCTTTTGAGGAGCGCAGTCTTATTGCTCACCTGCAGGAATTAAGGAGTTTGACTGCGCGCTAATAGTTTTTTAGGAGTGTGATGAAGTGCTCTTGCTGGGCTAATTTAAGGAGCGTGAAGGAGCGCGATCGCGCCGGCGCTCCTAAAAAATGAAGCCCTGGTCATATATATTTGAGAAGAATTGATCCTCTGTTGGTTTAATGTAATGTAACAAGAGAATTTGCAGGTCAAGTTCTGTGTATCATATGTGTGTGTCGCAATCCCCTGTATTGTATTATGGTAAATGTTTATTGTACTGACAGCCAGACAGTCATATTGTCAAATGTTGTGACTTCATGTTGTAAATATTTCACCATTCATATATATATATGGAGAGAGAGGCTGTCAATAAACAGAGCAGTTGTTGTTCCAATGCAAGAAAACTCTTGCAGTCATTATTTATAACTTATAATGTCGGAGCCAAGGGACCTTAAATCCTGCAGTGTGCATATTGCCCTGTCCCGCCATAAGCGGGATCGCTTCACTAACTACACATCAGACCTACCATGCTTGAAAGTTGGAACGACCTGGCAAAACTACAGCATGAACATACCCCTAAAAGGTGGTATTGCTTCTGAATAGCTTCTACTGGTAATTTGTGAGGGTTGTGCAATTGAAATTTTTTTTGATACAGTACCTTGAACTAGTGATGTTATACCTGATGTTAACAAAATGGCAGCTTTCTAGAGCAAGTCAGACTGTGCAATATGCATGTGGAAATCAGTGTACAGTAGGAAACTCTAAAGCTGGCCCTGATGAAAAAGACCTTGAAACTGATTCAGATGATATGGCCCTGAACACACTGGATGGTGATGATAGGCTCTGCCATTATTGAAGATGTTTTTTCCTGGCATGCAATTTGATAACTCTGAGGTAGATGATGACCAGCGGCCATTTTGAATTTGTTCTTCCAGAACTGAATGTTGCTAAACAACCCTAACTGATAGAAACATGCACCTTCTACATTTTTCATGTTCATATCAACTTCAAATTCTGTTAAGGTGACCAGAAAGCCAAAAGGCTTAAGAAGTAATTCCTTGCCATATGTCACATTCAAATATATGGCCAGTAATATCAAAAATTGTCTTAACCTACTGTACTGTAGCCCGTCGGATTTACTATTTTGCAGACTGCAGACTGCAGACTGACTGGGATTTTGCAGACTAGATGTTACAAACTGCAGAACACAGTAAAAGATTAAATAATGCAAATGCCATCAAGGGACCCTTCTGAGTACGATACTTTAATAAAATACTGATCAAAATCTTAAAGTAAACATTAACTTAACCGGCGAGTGCCTTTTCTTGTCCAGACTTAAGCAATTTTTGAGTTAAACACGATTTTTCTCTACGGTGGGTTCATAGTGAAATGCATTTTGCTTTTTTGAATAAGGAAAAACTTTCAATGTAAGTCGAGACCCATGGCGAATCTTTGCATTCACTCGCAGAGTTCTGCTCACTCAAGACTAATACTGTAGCCTAGAGTAATGTCTTGACCCCCATTTGAACGATACTGTAGCAACGAAGGGCATGTTGACCTTCATTTCTGTAGAGCCGCCCGAAATACCCTAATCTGACCAGGCGCAATTACTGCACGGCACAAACAACGTACAGTGTTGTTTTCACGATGGACGTGAATTCATTCATTTTACTTTGACGGTGGAAGGGAGGTCCCCAATTTTCCCTCAAAACTCAATGTCGGAATTTTTGGCGATTTAATACACTCAGCATGCCGATTTATTCTCTTAAAATCAAGCATAGCCTAGTACGCTTCAAGTTTCCCAATGAAGATCGCCCACGTAAAAATACGTTTCTAAATCAAACAGACTTTCTGCCAGCTGCCCGGCCCGGGCTACTCCCGCCTGCGGCCTGCTGGAATAGGCGCTACTCGACTCGGCTTCTGCAACTCCAGCGATGCAGATCCCAAGTAGTACCTTTGTCGAATTGCAGAAAAAAATTTCACAGCATTGGGACGTGACAGAGTATCACTCCTTCACGATTGTTCATCATTTAAATGTAAAAATATTTACACAACTCTGCATGCGCTGAGCTGCAAATCGATTTTTTTTTTATTATATTAGACAGTCTCTGTACACTGTTTTGAAATCATAATTTATTCTTAAAGATCCCACAAGTACATTTCAAGAAGTCATTTGAGCACCAAAATCCGTCAATTTATGTTATGGGGTGACAATGAGAATACGAAAAACCTTGAAATTTGAAAATCATGTTATGTTCAAACAAAATTTAGATGCACGCGTTGTGTTGGGCACAACTGAAGTTCAAAACTTTCAACAACCCTTACTTTCTAGTCCCAAAACTTGACTTAACAAAGCTTTGAGAATTCGATTGCAATGTTTTGTCTAGTACTAGGCCCTACATCCTGATATTGATTTTAATTATCAATCGGAGAAGACACATTCCAAACACAAGTAGTATATGTTTCCGATATTCGTACATTTGTAAATTTATAAAGTCAAATTTTCTGAGATAGTAGGCCTATCTGGTGTCTGCATGGCACCTGGTCAACTTAATGCTTTCGCATTCTACGAAACACATGTTGAGCTAGCCCAGCCAGGTACTGTATATACAGTTGCATGCATGTCGATCAATGATCAAGAGCAATGGGCGTGTTTCAAGCAATAAACAGTTCAAGTTGCACAAATGGCGCAAGCTACTGAATTTGGATTTGAACACTTCGTTTGTATGTGGTGACCAAGACACGGGTATGTTACTGTATATATGGTTAATAAGTGCCGGGACCAGTGAAGATTTTACGTAAACATATCAAAGCTTTTGCTCGTTCATAAATGCAAAATGCATTTCATGTTGACTGCACCTTAGAGGAAAAGCAGGTGTAATACGAAAATAGCTTAAGTCTGGACAAGAAAAGACATTCGCTGGTTAAATTAATGTTTATTTTTAGATTTTGATCAGTTTTTTATTTAAGTATCATACTCCAACTCTTGAAAAACACGGGGGCGGAGTGCGAATTCGCCCCCGAAAGTGCCGTGACGGGGGCAAAAAAATACGAAAATTTGAGCAAATCGCCCCCGTAAATTCCCAACAACATCCGAGCTGAGAATGCACTTTACCTTTCCCTCTGGTGAAAAAAAGTATGTAGTCAAATTTCTGATGAAAAATAACAAGGAAACATGACTTCTAAATGCTCAAACGAGTCCGAATACCTGCCGATAAACGCAATTTGCACAAGCTTTTAAAACCTGTACGTCAAAATCTAGCGATCATTTCACTATGCAGGGTGACCGTTTCAATTAACCCAAATTTTTCAATGAACGAAACCAAGTATCAAATTCGCAGTCATTAACCGTACGTTTGATATAGGGGCCTATAAATGTACGCAAACACCGATACGTAAGGCCATTTCCGTGTTCTGTACAGAAGATCGAGTGAAACGCACAATGTAAGCACAGTCAGTCACAGCATGTGTATAGGTCCATAATTGCATGCACTAAGACATTAGGCTACGCACCTGCTCTGTACAATGACGTACATCGCAAGAACATTGAGCAAGGTACTGTACAGGAAATTACAGTATCTTTTTATCGCTGCTTGTACCGCTTAATTTCCAGTTGTTTCGTCATAGTTTGCAGTAGTTACAGCGGGTGCTTTTATGTAAAAGATGCATTTTAATTTGTGTGAAAGTAAAGTGTACTTTGTAATTTTATGATGTACGCAATAACAATGTCTGAAATATAACCCGATAAAGCTGTGCGAGAAAGTCCATGCTGCCCCCAAACTCGTGCAAGTTCCCATTTATTTGCATACAGCTATAGCATGAATCGAACAGATATTTACATATGGATATATAGTGCGTGTATCCACTACGTGCTGCTATATGAAACCCTCAAAACAACATGTGTAAGCCTACACACTCTGTTCATGTATAGATAAAGCACGGTAGGATCATGGATGCTGTGAAACGGCCAAGTGCATACATTGAAATATTGCGGGCTTCCGGGTATTTTTTGTTTTACCATTCGTCTGTGAGCGACTTGGGCTAAGATAATGGTATTATGCTCAGAAAGTGAATATAGCTCAATTATCGAGACATTTAGCTTTGCACCAAAAATAATGGAGCTGTACTGTAGCACCCGAAAATCCGAAAGTAGCACCCGAAATCGCATTTACGGGGGCGATTTTTTCTTTGAAGTAGCACCCGAAATTGAAAAAGTAGTTCAAGCCCTGTCATACTCAGAAGGGTCACTTGATGGAATTTGCATTATTTAATCTATTACTGCGTTCTGCAGTTTGAAACATCTAGTCTGCAAAATCCCAGTCAGTCTGCAGTCTGCAAAATAGTAGATCCGGTAGCCCTCTGTACAGTGCACAATAGGAAAAATCAGGATGGCTGCAAACAGGTTAAAATACAAAGCTCAGACTAAAATTTTTCTTACTGCAGTCTACACTCTTCCCATGTACTGTATGATATTGCTTGATAACCCCCTGAAAATGTTTAACAATCCCTTTGAGAATATTGTGAATACAGTATTTTAACTTTCAACAGCCTAGGTCAAAAAGCACTGTAAAACAGTACCTTTGACCGTTCAAATAACACTTACCAGTAACACTGAGTGAAATTAAAAGACTGTCTGGTGTTCGTGAGGTTGGTTTGACAAAGATCACCCTGTACATTCTTTCATGCCATAAGGTCACATTTGTAATTTTGAGTGAGCCATCCTCCAACACATCATAATCTCCACTTTCAAACCCTGGTCCACTTTTGGCTCTTTCCTCCTCTGGCTGGAACCTTATCACGAAAGGACTACTAACAGAGATATTGTAAAACCAATAAACATCAGTGAAGCCTTCGGGAAAGAAGCAGTTAATGCGTCCTGGTTTCCCAAGTTCAGATACCTGCCTTTTAGGACAATGTTCTGCATCTGAGGATGTGAATATTTGGGGATAAGAAGGCATGGTATAAATTCTTCACAAACAGCTGTTTGTTTCAAAAAACATACACTGATGACTTCACTACACACAGCTTATCCCTATTTGTTCATCAGAATAATACAATTTTTTCAATATTATGTAAACAGAAAAACAGGTTAATTCTACAGTCCCAATCGGTACTACAGAAGACCACTGCAAAACTGATCTGGGTTAGTGAACTCAGTTAGCATTTTAACAGGTAGCCAGGATAAGAATTATCCATGTTTCCTAGAGTATACTGAGATAACATATTTACATGGTTTTTCAGAGTTTGAACTGTATTGACCTCAAATGACCCTTCAAAAACACCAACAAAAATAGGAATTACTGGACTAAAAAGAATCACCATATACCTGAAGGTAAACAGACCTGTATCTAATGTATGGTACAAATATCTTGAGATACTGTACGGTACTGCAGGTAACTTTATGTTCCAGTACAAAAGCTTTTTGGACTTTGACCCTAGTAAGCCCAGGCAACCTCTAATCTCAAAAGGAAAAAAAAAAAAAAAAAAAAAAAAAAAAAAGAACAAGATGATCCATTTACTCAACATGGGACATCAACAAACCACACCAAAGGTATCCATTCATCCAGTCTTGAGATATCTTGTTTACAAGTTTTTCAAAGTTGACTTCAAGTAGCCTCAGATGATATTAATCCCTATAACAAAACCAAATTTTTCATCTACTGCAAAGTACAGTATGAATACTACTGATTCCTATCTTGAATAAAAGTGTTTCCAACATTTCCTGTATTTTAACCTTTGGTGAAGTGAGGTGACTTTGACCTTTGTCATACACAATAATGTTAATCAAGTCAATATGGCATGCATCCACATACATGGCCATTTATACAAGCCTGAAAGCTTCAAGTGTGTATATATACCCCCTCTAATCCCCCAGCCCCTCCCAACTATATACTGTCTTTCCCCAAAGTTATGTATGTGTCTCTGAACTGGCTTATAAAATATCTAATATTCATTTTTTGACTGAGAATTTAAGATAAATGGTAGCTTTGCAATAAAAATGAAGACATTGAACAAAAATTATCTTCATTAAATTAGCATGGACAAAAATTTCGTCCCACGCATTCCGTCCCTCACGATTCCCTTTTTTTCGAAAATTGCGTCATACCCTATGTTATCAGTGAGATTTTTTAAACCCCTTTCAGTCGGTATCACAAAGGAAATTGAACTTGGTATACATGTTAAAAATTTATTTCAACTCCTACTAAATTTGGTAAAAATAATAGAAATGTTTGGTAAGCATGGACACCAAGGTTTTTCCATTCTGTCCCTCGCACCAACTAACATTCGTTGCTATGGCAGCATGCTAAATCTTAGTTACCTTTAAGTTACATGATTTTGTTGTTTGTTAGTCTATGTATAAAATCAACCATTGAAATTTTATTACTCAACAACAATGTAGCTGATACAGTGAAAAAAACATGCTCCAAATTCCGTCCATCGCACCTACGGTAGTTTTGGCCTTGGCCCCCATGCCTCCAGGTCACTTTGGTATTTTAACAAGCTGAGTGTCATTACACACACATACACTCATACATACACTTGCCGGATTGCCTACAGGTAGTTTCCTCTTTGCCTTTGACAAAGAATTAATAAAGTCTCCTTAGTGGACTGGGTTAGGATTAAGAAAGTGAAATGTGCATTAGTGAACCAGCCCACCTATCTTGCATACTAGCAGTTCCTGCTCCACATATGATGGTATCCCAGACATTTATAATTAACGCACAAATGCTAAGGACTGAGTAAGTATGCAAACAGTAGGTTACACCTGTCATCAAAGCTGAAAATAAAAAAAAGGCAAGGTTTAAAAGTTTGAATTGTCAAACACAGGATCAATTGTCCGATTACACTAAAGTAGGGATAATACTCACCTGAACGAAGAGGTGTTGTTACTAAACCACACATGGTTAAAAAGACAAAACAAGTCCATTGTTGAAGTCTTGTCTCCATCCTCTGTTTCACTGTAATGACAATACAAAATGCTGTAAGTTTGTGAATAAGTACATACAAAAAGGTAGTACAGAACAGTATGCACAGCAGAAGACAAGAAGTATTCACTGCCATAGATGCTTGCAAAAATGAGTAGCATTGACAAAAACTTAACCCTTTATAACTTCAATGTCTTTATATAGTAGGAAAGACATGGACATACTGTAAGCCTACAGTAAGTACTGTACAGTACTGTTTTTGGATTACAGTATAATAAATACTTGTGCTTGAGCAATTCTAGGTCTACGTAGTAGTATACTGAATTTGACACTGTATCTGACACAATATTTAGTGAATGTGGAAAGGTGTGTACTGTACAGTTTAATAATGCATCACTAATTAAATCTTCCATTGACTACACTATTTTGGTCCCTTTCATGGCCTCTGGACCCTTACCGAAGTTTTCAAAATACTGGCACTTCTTGTATAAGAGCCAAGGCTGGAAAAATTGCCTGTTTTCCACAATTTTTACATGTTTTCAGATACAAAATTAGCCAAATTTCCCTCCAGCTTCCCAAGTTTCTCTCTAAATACCAAAATTTCCCAGCAAGGAGCTTCCCAGATTCCTGATTTTTCCTCCGATGATGAGGATTCACAAGTAAAACTATCACACTGATCTCAAATTTGTGTACCATGACCCTTGAGATTTTGAGTTAAGAGAGCTTGTACTGTATAACTGGGGTGGTTCCAGCCTTCTCATCCATTCAAAATGCCATTTTGCATTGCAGAAGGATTTAATTAGGCAAAAAAGTGACCTGCAAGTTTTCTTAACTTTTGCATAATTCTTACCTGAACTTCAATTCCTCTCCTACCACATCCACAACACAAATTCAACACATCACTTCAGCAACATGGTCAATGCTCCCCTCGACCCCAAAAAATCGTCTGGGGTTTATTTCGTACAGTAGGGTGATATCTTCCAAGGGTAATTCCCTTGAATTTGTAATGTGCCTCCAATTTCTGCTACTATACTGTATGTACAGTACTGCAAATTTGACTTCTGAAGTTAACCTGACCATGAGTTTAATAAAACCCCTTCTTTATTTAATGACATCCTAACTTTGGTTTAAAGGGGCTTATTGAGTTGGTTCACAAAATTCATGATTTTTTTCACAACTGCTGAGATTTACTCACATCTTGATGGTAAATAATCAAACTAAGAGATTAGCACATCTGACTCACAACTGAAATGGCTATGATAGGGTAATTAATGATTAAAACCATTTATTACAACTTTGTGACCAGACACTTTTACCATTATGTAGTAATCACATGCAATTCCTTTCCACAAAAACTATACAATTTCTCACATTTTCAGTAACTGCAGGAAGTGAAACATGACTAATGATGCTAATTAGAAGCATTGTCATGCAATGGTTTCCTTCAAACTTTTCCCAAAGATAATCGTTGTCAACTCAATGAGCCCCTTTAAAACTGAATGGAAATGTGGTATTCAGACCACACTTTGTCCCTTCCATACTGTATTTGAGATACAATTAAGATATGAAGACCATACTCTGGTACATTTGTCAAAATATATTGGCATACTGTACATCTCTTAAAGGAAAATGTTGCATAATTTAAAATTTACCAACATGTTGTACAAAGAAAATTCCTTTAATCATTTTCAAAACATTCAGTCTCACCAATGAACTCTAACAACAGCTTTATCTCCTCAAAATATTATGCATAACAAAGTAACAGATGTTGCATCATTTGAATTTTTGAAAGTTTGGCCGGGTGAACAAATTATATTTGTGCTACAGATAACTGAATTTCTTCCTGTGAGAGCCTTATTCCTTAAAAAGGAAGCTAGCGTACTGCCTTATTTTGAATTGTCTATCATTCTGTATCAATTAATATGGATTTAAAAATATGAAAATCTTCTGTAAAACAAATGCAATATTTCCCTTTAAATGGGCTCTTCTGTTAGTTGTGACAGCTTGCAAATTTTGGTAGTGCAGTTACTGAGGAAATTACAGGCAGCACAAGAGGTACAGTGCATAAAAGCAAACACCAATATCAAACATTCTATTTTTCTTTTACAGGGGTGATCTTAGTGTACTGTACAGAGGGTCCAGGTACTATTAAAAATGAAAAGTCATTTAAAATGAAAGGTCAATGGTCATGTGTGAAAAATGCAAGGTGTATGACATTTTACCCATGTAAATGACTAGCCTGCGTTTACAGGATACAACTCCATGCATACTTTCTAATTCCATATAGATACACTGTAGCAAGCACTGCTTGTATGGGCTCGAAGCCACACAGTCTTTGACCTCCACCAAAAACTGTATAGCACAGCTTCTCACTATGGTGGATCTATATACCTAGTATGAAATCTATCCAAGATTCTTACCTTGAGATATTGTGTTAACAAGGTTTTCAGTATTTGACTCTCAGTGACCCCAGATGACCTTTGACCTCCACCAAAAACAATAGGATTCATCTTCTCACCATAACCCATCCACATACGAAGTATGAAATCTATCCAAGCTTTCTAACATAAGATATTGTGTTAACAAGTTTTCCGTGTTTGACCCCCAATGACCCCAAATGACCTTTGACCTCCACCAAAAGGAATAGCATTCATCTTCTCACCATAACGCATCCACATACTAAGTATGCAATCTATCCAAGCTTCCTAACTTGAGATATCGCATTAGTAAGGTTTTCAGTGTTTGATCCCTGATGACCCCAGATGACCTTTGACCTCCTCCCAAAACAATAGGGAACACCTTCTCACTATGACGCATCCATATATACTAAGTTACGTCCATCTTTCCTTGTTAAGTTACAGAGTACCGAAGCAAGCGTCACAGACACACACACGCGTACACACACATACACACAAGCCAACCTGACTACGGGTTTCTTTGCTAAAGCAAGAAACCAGTAAATGGACTTAATTATTAAATACATTACGGTTTTTCTGTCATTGCAATTACCATTTGCCAACATGAACCGCATTAGTCAACCAGAAAGCCCAAAGGATTAGGCACTGGTTTTTTTAACTTATATACCAATTCCTACTGATTTGGGTTAAAAGTTAAAAATTGAAATGTCACCTCACAAATGGTGTTTTTGGAAATTAGAAACACTAGATTTTAGGAAACAGAAAAGTTTGTAGCTTAAATCATTTCTTGTTTTCTGTCATAGATGCTTGTTTGCTACTAAATACCCATTCCTGATGCAAAAACATGCATGAACTGAGGCTCAGCTACCTTGGTAAAAGCTAATCAGAAACAAGTTTTAATTCATTGATGTTATGGCTGACAGGTTGGCAAATAATACAAGTGA
>WURT03178543.1:0-10305 GCA_009936505.3 Holothuria glaberrima | reverse complement strand
ATTTCGGATCGAATCGATAAACCAAAAAGCATAACCGGATGTGACGTAACGAAGTCGGCGGGTCCGAGAATTTATTCCGTTTTGGCGACTACTTAGCACCTTTAATCGATTGACAAATGCGAAAAACATCGATGCGATTGAGGATGAAATTCCTGACTTTTACAGAAAACTATGCAAGCTACATACGTCAATTTTGTTATGCCGCGTAATTGATCAGAGTTGCTATTTTCAGAATATGTATGAAACCAAATTATAAAAGGAAAACAACGAAACTCCCACCCTATGAAGCGGGAAGTTTTGTGGTCGTATTGAAGATCGCATAGGTCATTATACAAATAGAAGAATCTCTCTATACTATACTCATTGAGAGGAAAACTGGATCACTGTCGGGGCGAGGTTGAGCTCTATCGGGGATAACCTACAATACATTTTATTCAACCGGGCTGCTCGATGTTACATAGTCAAACCTCGCGCGCCGCCAGTACAGTGCATTTACAAGAGAACAAATATGCAATTGGTGATGAAATTGCCAACCTTACTGGAAACATTGTAAGCTACATATAGATTACTTGGTAAGGTGGGGGTTGAAATATTTTGCGATTTTGTACATGCATGGAACGAACTGTGGACAAAAACCTGTGACAACCAACTGACCAAACTGTACAAAGCGCGAAGCGAGCCAACGTGTTGGGGCCACATAAGGTAATAAACAGTCTCCCCCAAAAAATTTTGAAATATATCAGCTAAATCTCATAAATTTCCTCTAATGCCCCTTACCCAGTATTTTCGTGGTGTTTCCAGACATAAATATTAATGAGTCTTTAAGGCTCTCTAATCTCAACCCAGACAGTAGCAATTCCCCTACTTAGTTTCCTTCTAGCCCCCTTTCATTTCAACAACACTGCCTGTCTACTACACCTCCAAGACAGGGCAGGGAGCTGGACGTCTTCCAGCCCGCTGGACAGAACCACAATAGTATGCACTGCTCGAGGCAATATTGTCTCATAAGTGCACACGTGTGAACTAAATTGGGGACAAGGCTGACTGTGCAAGCCAGTGTTGACCAATCAGAGTGGAGCTACATAGTTTGAATGAATGTCAATCAAGGAGCCGTCATCAACCATATTTAGAACTCTATGGCTATTCCTAAATGTGTTTGGACAGGAAGTTCTTAGCAACTCCCTGATTTGGGGGATGCCACATCACCTTTAAAGATAGATTTGCATCACCCCAAGCATGACTTTTACTTGGGGGTAAGCAAAAGTCTCAGTTGGTGACTACTCTTTGATTGACATCAGTTACAAGATTCAAAAGATCCAGAGCAGCTCATACAACGCAACATGCCCAGAGAGTGTTTTGATTACACATTAGGGCCTTGTATACTCACCAGGATATGGCCTTAAATGTAAACTATGTTTGTGTCTGCACAAGGAGATGCTAAAGAAAGGTTAAAGGGGTGCTAGAACTAACTTAGTTGGGAAAATCAGGAACTGTCTGGGATGAGATTTCCCCTTTAAATGTAACCCAAGGTGTTACTCTGCATGAATTTAATAATTCAGAAACAAACAATCACGTCATATGATTAGAAAGAGTCATACATATCATGGGCGTCGATCCCGGGGGACAGCCTGGGGACATGTTCCCCCAATATTTGAGAAATCGCCCTTTGACTTTGAATCTTCACACAGTAAATTATATGAAAATGGGGTCATGTCCCCCATTATTGACAAATCGCCTTCCATGATACATGCATGTATTATGACATCAGGGTGTAATAATTCAAACCGGGGTGACTACATTTCCCCTTTAAGGAGTAGGCCTACATCCTCCTTGACAGCAAAACAAGTAAACCGTCGGAACGAACGATTACTATCGGGATAACTTACCTATTCGTACTCACTGCAAGGCTCCTGACAACACTGGAAAACACTTCCCCTGTTACGAGGCCATAGCCGCCCTGTCTCACCTGGCGGCACCCGGTGATACGACATCCATTGTATCATATACAACTGGCTGTTCTTCGAATAGTTTTACCGACTCATTCACTGTAGGAACGTCCACAAAATACAAGATAATTACCATGCAATTGACAGATTTAAGCTGAAATTATGTCTATGCAGGAAACTAGCAAACTAGGTGTGTCTTGGCAATTTGCATATCACCTGGTGTTTAAGAAGTTACTCTTAGCTATATGCAACCAAATTGTAAATGAAATACAACCGAAGTCTACAACGGGAGAGGTCCGATATTCAAGAATCTACCCCTCCTTGAGAGCAAAGGAAGCAGACCATCAAGAAATTAGTCCGGGGCTGTATGCGGGGGGTGGCTTCAATTGGGGGAGCTCCAGCCCTCCCACGAACCTCAGAGCCCCCAGCAGCCCCCCCCCCCCCACTGGTGATTGGAGGTACGTTGAAAAAATATCAGTAGAACATACACCAGCCCTTCTATTTGGAAATCCCTCCAGTCCCCCACATAGACAACGCTGGCTACGCCACTGAGTCCACCTAACCCGATTCCAGGCCAATTCCAATTCCATGTTCCCCATTTCCGGGCCAGTTTCGAGTCCGGCCATTTGACAATGTAGCATTTCATACAAATGATTTTGACAATGTAGCATTTCATACAAATGATTTTGTTCTATTTTACAAGTCAACTTGGATAAAAGAGGTCATTTTAGAAGTCAATTTTATACTCTGTAGGTTCACCCTGTAATGTAGCTGAATGGGTGTCATCATTTGCACGTTCAACTGTGCACTAGATAACTCTGAAAAATTCAGTACCATTCATAAAACTTTCATTTCCGTGGACTTAGCTTGAATCGGCTCCGTATTCGAGTCCAGCTTCAGCCCAGAGCATATTCCGAATACGAGACGCGATTATTTTTTTCTTACGATATCAAGGGGAAAATGATGAACTATTCTTCATCAAATTCCTAGTCCGATAAAAACGCACTCGAGCCCGGAATCAAGTGCGAGTCTGGAATTGAGTCCGAGTCCGGACTCGGACTCGGACGTAAAGCTGGATGTTACAATCTTTATCGTGCCAAATGTGGTTCCTCGGCGAAAATAAAAAAAAATGAAATCACCTCCACAAACTATGGACTAGATCAGCTTAACATATAAATTTATTATAATGAAAGATACCGTAATAAAATATACTTCAGCTCCCCGACGAATACAGTTTTTTTTTCTTGGAGATACTTAAGACGATTACTCCACATGAATGTCGGGTAGGGGGGGGGGTGGTGGAATGGTAGTGCAATATTTTCACGTAATTATGGATGAAACTTTTTGATCTCTAAAAAAGCTTAACGATAAGCCAAACAGATTGCAAGAATTTTCCACCGCCAGTTTGTCTGTGCAACTTTCATTGACACAACTATCAGTATACTACATTGATTTCAGCAGCAAAAGTTATGACAAACCGAAAGTATCGAAACAGGAGCGTAGCCATTTGAAGAATAATCTTCAGTTGTGACACTTTTAACTTGTGGACAAATAAGGACCTTTTGAACATATTAAGTTGTGGCCTCGGTCCCTATCGCCCACATGGCACCGACTCAGCTCATTTTGCAGCGATGGTGACAAGTCAATTTTTGCAAGTCCAAGTCAAGTCACAAGTCAATGTTGGCAAGTCCAAGTAAGTCACAAGTCATTTGCCTCAGCTCCAAGTCAAGTAAAGTCACAAGTCAAGCAATAGCAAGTCAAGTCATTTGGACTTGAACACAAGTCAAGTCACAAGTCGTCATAAATATTGACTAGCAGGATCTTTCTGAATGGACTGTTTGAGAGCTATTATCTACTTGTGTCGTCATATTCCATTCCAAAGCAAGTAAAAAGTTTGGGGCACCCGTTACATGATACTGCAATCGATAACGAAACTGAAATATGTGAATTAGAGCACGCCGAGTCAATTATGGAAAGGACACAGTGCACTGAAACCTAAACTCGAAACTCAAATTAACCAACCATCTACATCACGGTCAGATATGTTTTTGTAGTTGCAGTGTTTTTGCTAGGTCTCAGAATCTGGGGTCGGGGATTTCAGATTTTTTGAGGGGGGGGGGATCTTGGAAAATCACAAATCAGCAAAATGGTCAATTTTTCTTCATTTCATCAGGTTGGCACAACTTGGCTATAAAATAAAATGGCCAACTCCAAAAACTCAGTGACGTGTTCGCATGAAAAGATAGTTTCGTAGTATGGGTAAAATTATTCAAATATTTAACCTAAGACATTTTAGGTTAATATCATATCCTCAGTTTGAAATCGCCAATTTCGAGACAGGACCGCCCTCCTTTACCCTACCCATATTTGGCTACCTGTAATTCTACAATTTTTCATCAATTTACCCATATATCAAAACTATCTTTTCATGCGAACACGTCACTGAGTTTTTGGGGAGTCGACCATTTTCTTTTAATGCTATTTGTTGTTTTTTCCTTACAGGCAAGAACAGAAAACGAAAGTGGAACAACTGTTCCCATATCGTTCCCCGCTGTGAAAGGGCAGATCTGGTACAGGTTGACTCTGCTACGTACACCGGTTTGAAGAAATAAATCAACTCGGTCATTAATGCGTTCCAAAATCAAGATTACAGGAATCAGATGGGCACCATAAAGAGAAGGAAATGGGAATTTGAAGGTTTAGAAAATATTTTTCGGAATGATTACGTGCCTCAAATAGACTTTGATTGGACAGTTGCAATATCGGAGTAGCGAATACACTCTTCGTCTCTTCTCTGTAATACCGTGTAAAACGCCTTTATTTGTTTGTTTGTTTGTTTGTTGTTGTTGTTGTTGTTGTTGTTGTTGTTGTTGTTGTTGTTGTTGTTGTTGTTGTTGTTTATTAACAGCACTGTTCGGCTGGAGACGAGCAGTCAAAGTCGAGCTCAGCTCTCCATATATAGATTGCTAGTATTGCATGCAGCGAAAAATACTAACACTGGCTGCAATGATGCATAACAGGCCTGTTTGCGTTATGGTACAATGTGAGTAATGTGTAGTGGTTTGTGTAGGTAAATGTCGCGTACACTTTTGCGGTCTGTGCGTGACGCGGCAGCGCGAGTATGATCGGGAGCGAGTTAGTTACATCAAAATTGGCCATCTGAATAATTCTTCTGATTTGCTTTGGCGAAAAGTCATTTGTTGCAAAGTCCAAGTCAAGTCACAAGTTAATCAATGCAAGTCCAAGTCAAGTCACAAGTCAATACGAAAATCGCAAGTCAAGTCACAGGTCACGGAAATAGTGACTCGAGTCAGACTCGAGTTCAAGTCAACATGTCCAAGTCAACAACTGTCACTTTGCCCACAGTAGTTCCCTTTTTGACATGTAAAACAATAGTGATAAAAAAGTGTAACTGATTTTCGTTGGGAAGCCTTAGTGGGCAGGTGGGTACAAGGAAGTTTTGGTCATAGGCGTAGGAGGCGGGGGAGATGGGCTGCCCCCCCCCCCCACAGGATATTTTCCTTAAAGTTCGGGCAATATGCTGCCATTGTTCAGGCATTATAGCAGCAGATCACCTCAACTACCTTAGTTAAAGTTTTCGATCAAGTCACAACAGCCCCGAAATCGAATTAGGCTCCTAAGCCTATGGTATTGGTCAGCATATAATCCCTATAACGCCCATCAACCGCACTGACGGGTTACCTGTTTTGCTTCCATTGAGGGCAAATTTTCATTAAGAACCCAAAATATTTGGTGTGCCTCGCGTCCTGTAGAGTTCCGAGGCTTCAGTTTTTTTTTTTTTGTTTTTCATGTTCCAGGCCAGTGACCAAGAATTCTGACACAGGCAGCACCGGCATTTAAAAAAAGAAGGGAGCAGGGGAAAGGGGGGTACTAAAAAGAATTATACTTTGTTGCTTACGATTCCACGAGAATCTGGAAATTTTAAGGGACCACAAAGGAATGATATTTTAAACCCACCCCACATAACTGTAAGAAATGTCTAGTATATACATGCGCGCAAAGTGCTCAGAAATATGACCTTTCCCTTGTGGCAAATATATCCAAAATATATAGGTATGCTATATAATGACAGTTTTCTGTATTACTAAAATATCTTCAAAATGACCTTTTTGGGAGCGGTGAGTGGGCACCCATCGTAGGATACTCGTCCCTTATTAGTCCATGTAAAACATGGGGTGGGCAGGCCCGTGCCCCGACCAAGTAATGAAGGGGGCGATGGCATCCAGGGGTGCGAAATCTTTTCGGGAGGGATGTGTAAAAAATGTAGTAAGGTAATGGTAGCTTCAGTGAAATTTTCTAGGGGGCGAAAACTTTTTAGGGGGACTCGCCCTCCTGCCACCTTTGCTTACGGGCTTGAGTGGGGTGGGAAGGTAACTTGTAAAATGGTACCAGTTATTAATTTGGCATATAAATGTCCGTTTTTGGGGGGTGGTGATTGCCCACTCAAGATCAAAAGTTTGCAACCTCTCTAACCTGCAATTACCAACTATGTAAGTAGTACCGTCGCTGGGGAGTAAAGTTACTATGTAACGATATGTGCAGTATTTCAGTTCTTGTAAGTAATTGCAACTAGTTTGATTTTTAAGCTACACAAGACTGCTTAATACTCAATTCACGTACAACATTTGTATATATGTTCTACAGACCCATGAAAATCCCATCATTCAGTGGCGTAATAAAGGGAGGGAGGTGGGGCAGCCCCCTCCCTTCACTGGCCAGGGCGCAAAATGAAGGCAGACGAAAAAAGGAAAATACAGAAAAAGATAGGGAAACAAAGAATAAGAAAAAATGGAAAGAAAAGGAAAAAAAAAAAAGGAAAATGGAAGCTTGTGTAGTTTTCGCGCCCCTCCGCCTCCGGTGAATTGTAAATTCGTCGGTGACGGCAAGAGCACTTAAATTAAATTGAGCGGTATGATGCGATCATGTTGTTACAAGAATGACACCGCCAGCTGGACCTTAATAAGAGCTTGCTGAGTTCCCACAGGGGATGATCGAGCAGACAGGTAGTCCGGGCCCTGAGCTCTGTGGCGCAAGTCGAGCCACTTGATCCCCTGCAAACAACCCCTGTGACGCCACTGCCATCATCAACATCCACAAGCCCTTGCATTACCAAACCGACCGGCTGTCGGTGTTAATCTACTACAAGATATACTTAAATGTGAAAGTTTGATTTTTAAGTCCATTAGCGTGCGTCAAATACCATTTGAAGATACTTAAATCTTTTATCCCAATGAACACAAGTTTTAAAATAGTCACAGAGTTTAAAATGGTCTCACCCCTGCCCCCACCCCACCGGAGCCTTCCACTACTTTCCTACCAGTTCAAGCTTTCTCCAGAGAACAGTCTCTCCATCACGGAGGTGATGTTATTATATCACCTCCCTGTTCCCATCGAGCCGTGAGCGATTTCAGTTCTATTGCCTCCTATGATTTCGTCTGCCCTCCCGACCACCTTACTCTACAACACTCTTTGTACCGTTACTGAAAATGGCTACAGCTATGACAACGTATGCACAGCTTATTTGGCGCGCACGATATCCGGGCCATGACATTATTTTCTGGAAAGTCTGGGACGAGCCTGTTAGCTCGTCGGATACAGAGCGACCTTTAACCGAAGGACGCCTTATCATTCGAAAGTGTGAACACGAATAAAATCTTGATAATAGCATCTATCGTTCCCCCTTTTTATTGTTAAAGTTCTTAATTAGTTTAACCCTTATTTTAATATGGAGGGTAGATAGTTAATACTTGGAGAACAGCACTCACAAATACAAAACAGAAACACAATTTTGTATTTACAAATTAACATTTATTATTCTCTCCAGCCGTAACTTCATATTTTACAACCATAAGTAAAGATCTTTCTATTGTTTACATAATGGCCTTCGTCTTTCGGTTTGCAAACGATATCAAAGAATGCATTAGCCACTGAGAGTAACTTATGACACTAAAACGTCTCTTTAAACAGTGGTCTCGATACAGTACAGCTATTTATGCAAACAAGAGTCAGCAGTATCGATACAGACATTTTGATATATTTTCACAAGGACTCTTTTTACACTAACCAAGCTATAACTCTATGTTAATTGTGTAGGTGAGTACAATCTAATAGCAAGATATATTTCAGAGAAATGCATTTGGAAATGGGGGTCAGGGGTCAGCCAGGAGAGTAAAAATCAGCAAAGGGGCTTCTAACGGCCTAAGACCGAGGGTTTCTGCGAGAAAACTTGAAGAAACTGGAAACACTTCCGCGGGAAAACTTGAAGAAACTGAGCACACTTATTCGGGACAAATCCCTACGTAGCATTTTTCTTCATGTTGTTTTTGCGGGAACTAGAGACAATTAAAAGGTATGGTCCCCTCATGATGGTCAACGCTGTTTTGTAGTACATTTCCTTGACCTTAATATTACATAAGAGTATAAGTCCATCCACGAGGAATATGAAGTTTCTAAACTTTTCATGATTCTCGTGTATTTACATGACCAAAGAATGAGAGTATGGAGGATTCAAGTGGTAGTAAAGTTTAAAGAATAACATAATAGTGTTAATAATGCGAGGTCATGATGTCACTTCTGTTTGCTTCAAGTTCACTATGTGTTCAAAATGCCATCACTCTAATCTACTTTATAACTTAGGAATCAAAAATAGGAATTGACAACAAAGATCACAAAAATTCTCAGATCAGTTCCTCTTTCACAAGCAACAATAAATTTTTGTCAAAGCCCTTTCTTTAAAGCGTGAAAACTATACAGCGTGTGGAGTATTGTCGATACTGAACACTTCGGGTAAGTTATGATTTGGAACTGTTTTTCAAGTATATATACTTCATATGAACAGGGGTATAGGGTTGGGGGGAGCTTCAGTAAGTAATGGCTGGGACGACGGGGGGGGGGGGAGGAAGAGTCAGCAAGCTGAGTGAAGCCTATACCATTAACTCTAATGCTATAATATGACTTTGCGACGTACACACCCACCGTTTTCTTCCCTCCTTGTGAGACAACTAGTCGCCCATCGTCAGAACAGAATTTCTCAGTAGAAAATATCCCTCCCGGTTTGCCTCTGCTTAGTGCAATGAAAATTTTCCCGTCCTAGAAGACATGCGATAACAGATATTAAGGTGCATTCACACTAAAACCGAAATCTGCTGCGTTTTGCTGGCGGGAGCTGCAAAGCAACTGGCTTGTACCTATTTCTATGGAACCGTTCACACAGAAATTTTTTTCACAATGCGATTTCTGTGTGAACGGTTCCATAGAAAAAATACGTACAAGCCATTTGCTTTGCGGCTACCCGCCCGCAAAACACAGCAGATTCCGGTTTTGGTGTGAACGCATCTTTAGGGGTAGTGCCATCGTCTGTTATAAGTCCGGCGGTGATACGCACAAAGTGAGTGGGCTATTCTTTCGCTTTACATCGTTGCCTTATGGTATTTGTCATGCATGCCCACTGCACGACACGACGCCCATAAGTACTCCACACACATTCGTATGTCCAATGACATCATGAATTCACAGCAACAAGGTACACCTAATGAAAGCACGTTTCACGTTGGTTTCACTGGTAATGTTAGAGTCAGTACCTGTCAAGAGAAGGAAAAAATATTCCTCGACGATGAAAATAAAAGAATATATCAGCAGAAACTATGGACTAGATTAGCAGAAGAAGAAAATTATAAGATGGTATAACAAGTGAGATGAGCTGGAAGAGGGTATTCTTCGTGGGTCACCATCAACGGGGGAGGAATCGTATTAAATTGGGGTGTTTTTAAGCAATTATAATGCAACGTGAAACATATAAAGCAGAGGTTCTCAATCTTTTTCTACTGAGGTACCATATCACATTTTCGTGGTGCCACTAAGAACCACTGTAGCAGTATTCAACTACAGAGGGATGCATGACGGAGAATGAATTGATTGAATCAATGTTGAAAAAGTGCGCAATGGCAGATAACAAATAGCTATCAGTGTACAGACGCTTTGAGGGATGCATTAACAGGGGCGTATCCAGGAATTTTCAATATAGTGGATGCAAGGTTTGACTGATCGCTGTCCTGGGGGAGAGGTCTAAGGAGGTGTCCCCCTCCACCCTTTGGAAAATTTTGCTTTTGGAAGAGGCCTGGGATGCAAAATGGTGCTATATTTGACACATTTTGAAGCATTTTCTCTTTTCCCTGAACTAAACCAGAATGCAAAAATGCATTGAGGTTTCGATGATGCATGTTTTATTCCACATAATGTCATATTAGCCGTTTCTTTCAGTTACTGGTCAAATGTCCTCTTAACATATTGGAAAATACAGTTTTGTGTTTATATTTGATCTTGGGAATTCTTGGGAAAT